>JASANE010008758.1:0-66628 GCA_030248225.1 Trileptium ribeirensis
TTGTAACGTATAATGTACATACTAACAGTTACAGCCAGAAGGTAAACGTAAATCGTTTAGGAAATTTTTGCTAACAGTATAATTTGAGAATAATATCAAGTTGCTGCTCAAATGTTGTTAGCTAATTATTTTCGATCTCGTAATTCATTGCATAATCGGACTCCTGGTTAACCAGCTATTGACCAAACAGTGTTTGAATGGGCCCACTGGACATCATTGTCTTCAGATAGTGACTGTGTCGAATCAAATACTTTTGTAACGGATCTTCAGGTTACTGAAAACGATAGTGCGATTTGTTTAAACCTATCTGCTTATCCTATCTCCTAATCGCGAATATCTTCTTTGGCACCCTCTGTCAAGCTATGGTAGCTCATTATAAATGCTTTAGATTATGGAATCGGGGTTATAAGAATTTCCTAATTTGGTATATTTTTGTAAAACGTGACTGCATCGGACCCTTCAAAATAATTCATGCAGGGTTATGAAGTTATTCTAATTAAGCACAGAAACGATCTTATTACGAACAGCCCTGACTACCAGTGCAAATGCGTAGTTACTTATATGTACGCTCATTGCGAAATCGTGAGTACTCACAAATAATAATGCTACACTCAAATAAAATCCAAAATGAAATATATAAATTTCATCAACATCATTACAAGCTTATAAAAATTATTATTGAACCTTGTAATATAACAAGTACCCACCTTTGCAACAAAATCGAAAAAACCGATATTTTCATAGTATATCGAAACTATTTTAAAGTGGCCGTCAAACAGCGAATAGATCCGTACGTTTTGCGCTGACGGATTATAACACACAAATAGTATTTTGACTTACACACATTTCTTTTGTGTCAAAATTATCATTACCTAAACTTAAAAAGTAATACTTCGCATTGAAATATGTACTGTCCCTTAATAGCGAGCGTGTGTCACTTCACTGCAAATTATTACATACCATTTATTGTATACGCTTGATATCTCCATCAAGTGACCAAGTTTAAGAAATATTTGATGTCTGCAGGATGCCGTATTTTTTGTAAGTTTTAGTGGTTTGTAAGTACCTTGTGGATAAACCAAACAGCAATACATGTTAAATATTGTTATAGTAAAGTGTGTGTTCCTGAGATTTTAGAACTTGAGCGTTATGTTTTGCATATAAAATAACGCTCAATGCAGTGTCATTTTTTTTATTTTTCGCATGATGTAAAATTGAATTGTTTTGTTTAATCTATTTTAAAGATAGTTAATTAATCTTTATAGTAATTCACAATATTTTCACGCGAAATTTTTCCCAGAAGACTGGAATTTTAGCGAAAAATCAGTCCTTTATTTTGTAATTCTTGCGATGTTTTTAAGTTGTAACGCTACAGTTACATATTAAATTTGGCTATTTGCTCTGCATAACCAAAAACCCTTTTAATTGCCGAAATAGTTTGCGTTAATGCTGGACAACTACTTGTTCTGAAGTCGATAGGCCGGCCTTCGGCTAACGGCCGGTGTCACAGTGTAAATTTTCCCCCAGTGTGGATTTTCCCCCCGGAAAATCTGCACTAGTTCGAATTTTCCCCCCGGAAAATCTGCACTAGTTTGAATTTTCCCCCCGGAAAATCTGCACTAGTTTGAATTTTCCCCCATGTTGCTGTATAATATATATTTCCATTATTTGTTTCAGAACTTAAGGATGTCGGATTACGATGATATTTTTAACTACCTAACTAAAAAGCAGTACCCCCACTCGTGGGCTGGTCTCGATAATGCTTCGGCTAAGGCAGGAAACGAAATCTGCGGTCGAGGGCTCGTCGCTTTAAGATGGTTGGACACCAACTTAAAATATACCCAAAGATGGAAGAACGTGAAACACTGTTGAAGAACAGTCACGACAGCAGGGGGCATTTCGGTCGAGATAGGACGTATAACGTCATCTTCGAGACCCATTATTGGGATAATATGACCAAAGAAGTTGATCAATATGTAAGATCGTGCGAACGTTGTCAAATGGTCGATCCGCGGGGCTTTGATAAAGTGGAGGCCCCACTTCATCCGCTACCGGTTAGCACCACCTGGTACCATCTTGAAATAGACCTAGTGTCGATGCCGCTGTCACTATCCGGCAACAGTTTCATACTTGTTGTCGTCGACCTTCTTTCGAAATGGCCGGAAGCTGTTGCCGTGCCCGATAAAAGCGCAAGAGCCGTAGGTACAGCTTTGTACCGAATATTTTTGGATAAAGGCTTCCCAGCTGTTATATCCTCAGATCAGGGACGTGAGTTTGTTAACGCCGCGCTGGATGCATTATTTGAAATGAACCAGATAGAGCGAAGGGTCTCTTCCAGCTATCACCCGGAGTCTCAAGGTTTAGTAGAGCGCTACAACCAAACACTCAAGAAAACCCTTTTGAAAATCATCGGCGACGGCGATCCTCGCTCATGGGATAACTTTCTATTGGAAGCTCTGTTCAGCTATCGCTGCACTCCTCAGTCTGCGACAAAGATCAAACCGTTCGAGCTGATGTATGGGCGCTCCGAATACTTTAAACGTCCAGACGATGTCAACGCCAGTCACGCTCGGCTGGAGAATGCTGAACTGTCCCTGAACAGGATGGCAGTTGCTAGGGAAATCTTGAAGTCGAAAGCCAAGGATAACATTTGCAAAGCACAAGAAAAGATGAAACAGACGCATGAACAGCGGAGGAAGAAAACGACGGCTATAAGCGTTGGGGACAGTGTGTTGCTTTTTAACGCGAGGAAAGCGGGTCGAAAAGGATCAAAGAAGGAAAAAGCGTGGCAGGGACCTTTCTTGGTGACAGAACTACTTCCCAAGAATCGTGTTCGACTCCAAAACACTAAAACGAAAGCGGTTCTATCTAATGCTTATTCAACGGGCCTTCTAAAAAGATTTGTCAAGCGCGCTTCAGCGACTGCAGTCAACGCAGACAAGCCGCCGACGTGTTTTGTCTTCAATCCGGTCACTTCAGGTTGGCAAACAGATGCCGCAGCTCAGCTCGGGATCCAGATTCGACAAAAGCCAAAACGGAACGATGGCAGATTTTCCGGAGTTCTGCCTTCGGAGAAGAGTCAAAGAAGCCCTTTGGGATCTACATCAAGCATACGGGACAGGTCCACTATGACATTGTGAAGTCGGTGAAGCGAGTTTAAGGAAGCCCTTGGGACTGGATGTGTTCGAATCTCGTGTTGCCCCATATTAGTCGAGTCGATATTAGTTGAGTCAGAACGTTTTAGTCCTGTTTTTTTACTGTTCACTGTACTTTTTATCTGTTTCTTATTTTTGCTTTTTTTAACTGTTCCAGTGTCATATTTTTAAGCTTTGGTATTTCGTGCTACAGAAGGTGGGTTTCCGGGGGGAAAATTCAAACTAGTGCAGATTTTCCGGCGGGAAAATCCACACTGGGGGAAAATTCACACTGTGACACCGGCTGTCAGTTAACGATCAGCCGACGGCAATTGGACGCTTCACTACCAAGAAGCTTCTCTTTCTATGACAATATTCGTAAGTACTTCTTCAGCAAATAGATCCGTATCTAAAGATAATGCATAAGTTACTAGCAAGAGCCGAATCTTACGGCTAGACGCACTATAGCATGACTATGCTATATTTGATGCTGGACGACTGCCTGTTCGAGCTCTATATTAATCATTTACGGATATAGTTTAAATAAACATGACTAAATATGACGACAGTACTAGCTCGGTACAAAATCCTTGGTGGTTGGTTATAGTGCATTATGCACCAAAAAGTTCCAGTACTGTGGTTTATAATTGACTTGCTATAAATAATGATGTACTACGACCAGTTCTGGCCCTACGGGACTTCAGCTGCACCACCATTCCACGCTATAGTGCCAGGACGACCTTGTGTTCCTCGACTCCCCAATGAAACGACGGTCGACCTAAGGGAACAGGCTACCGTAGTGGACCGTCGGCGATTAACCAAGGTGTTCGGCCTGGCTCCTATGTTGGCCCACGTTAAGGACTCAAAAGGTAGGATCAACCCTTAGGCCTGCTCACAGGTAGTAGGGCTGACCCGCCTTTCCCTTTTATTTTTTCCACGAAATCCCTTTTATTTTTGTTCTGTGTACCCAACTACTGCGCGTATGGATCCACTCAAGTTGACCCCTTCCCTGAGCCCAAATCATGCCAAAAAGTACGGTAGCCTTAAGGGTTAGCTGAGAGCCGCATCCAGGGTCCGCTATTTTATCAATGTTTTAATGAAGAGAATTTTGATGCTATCCTTAATAAGGAACATCTTCCTGGAATTGCGTCATGAAACTGCTGGCGAATGGTTCGTTTTCTCTATATTGTACTATGGTTCCAAGTTAGTTTATCGGCTCCCTTATCCAAAACCCTTAGCCTGCTGCTTATCGCTTATTTATATGACCAAACACTACAGTTATTTATTCATTTCAATCAACCATATCAAATAAAATTAATAGGCAATACATATATATAATGCGAAGTCACAATATAACAAATCACTGAATATTACAACTTTAGCACTGAACCCGAGGGTGCAAGACTTTGACAAGTTCGGTCGACACGTGGGACCTTACCCTGCCCTTTTTTGTCAAACATGACGGGATCCCCGAATGAAAGCAATATCGCTGACTTGTTATTTGTGCCCTACCCTCGCTAGTGGTTTCATTTGCATTTAGATTGCACCGTATGCGATTAATAGAGCATGGAGCACCTGCGCATGCCATTGCCAACAGGTCGTGGTCTCACGGCTTATGTCCGCGCCTTTCTTATCTTTAAAATTTCCATCGTTGAGACTAAATTGAGAACTTGTAAAGAGAGAATTATTTGAACGCTAATGCCGCGCCCCCAGCAACTAGGGCAACGTTTGCCTGCTCGTTGTGCTCGATCGTATTAAAAACTCCGACGTGGCTCTCTACCGGTGCTCCACGGCGTGAGAGCACACGTGTAGGATTTGTGTATTGGCGCACATGTTGGTTCCAAAACTTCACGTGGGCATAAACTCAAATTTAGGGTAGCGGTCTCGACGATTCTTCTTTAAAATGCCTTGGTTCCCCTTGTTCCCGGTAACAGCTCACTCAAGTTTCTAGCTTCCTTGATTCAGCCAGATTTGCTCAACAATTCACAACAGACTTGAAGTCATTTGCACGACAAAGGTCGATGCGAGATTGCCATACCGCTGCTCAGTTGCCTTTTTATTTAAGTTGGTTTTGAAATCGACTCGCACTGAGGCTTGTTCAGAAACTGCTTGGCGTAACGAAATTAGGTGAGGCTTGGCACGTCATCCTGAATTCGGGATGGCCCTATCTGCCAGTCTGAAGTTAACTCATTTCAAAATGGGGCGACACTCCATGCCGTAGCTGCACTCATCAACGCTTTTGAAGAGGATTTGTGGTCAATGGTAAGAAAAGCTCAATAGACAATGATTTCGAATTTAATGGAGGCTTTACCGGTAGATCGAGTTGATACATTAAAAGTGACTCCTCGACCCGGTTTGCAAATTACTTCATCCTTTCCTACGTCTCGCTCAGCGCTACCCTCGCTCGTCTGCACTGATAGGATTATTTATATATATAGTGGGTCACCAGTTCCCTCCCTTTATCTCTTTCTCCCTCTCTAATTGTGACAATATGCATATATACCAGGGTTGGGCACCGGAAAAAACCAACGGAAAAAATGGTTTTTTTTCCGTTTTTTTCCTAGCCCCCCTCCCCCCCCCCCCCCGGAAAAAATGAAAAAAACTATTTCAGGATTTTGGAGTCGAAAATAGTTGGCAAACCGTTTTGCAACAAAATATTATAGCCTTGAACATTATTTACACGCTTTTAAACAGCATTTACATTTCATGTGTATGATTTATATGGTAGAAATGGTATAACTATGCCATCGACTAAATTTATAATCTTAGCACAAGCATAGCTTGCCTCCTCCGCAGCATAAAGAACTCTCGCCCGATGGTAAATTTAAAATAAATAGGCGCGGTACTGAGTAGAGCCATGAAATTTGTATCGAGCATATGAAGGCAGTAAACTAGGCAGACACAGGCCAGGTACACACAGATCCATATGGAATGGGAGTTGGTTCGTGGTTACCCATAAAGTCAGGCTCCCTCCAAGAAAAACCAAAAACCTAGGGGTTACACCCCTTGGTGGTTATCCACCACCATCCTACTCCATGCACCGGTCTGTTTACCTGTGATAGATACCCGCAGGCACGTATGTTTAGTACCACTCATGTCACACATGGCACGCCATGTCATAAACTAAATAACTCGACTGTTGGATCGTTGAGTTAAACCACATACTCTATTGTGTTAATGCGCTTCCAGCATCACTTGCAGGGCTGGAGGTTTGACACCAATTAAGGGTAAGTCTAACAATACTGAAAATTATAATACCGCAATCGACAATTTTAAACGTTATCAATGAATAATACTATTGTTACAATAGTTTGTTATGTTTTGAGTTGAAGATAGAATCATTGAACGATTGAACCATTGAAACCCGGTCTGAACAATCTTAATGTTATATTATGTGGTCAATTGCTCGCCAGCAAATTCCCAATTTAATCGCCTTTAGATAAATGCTGGGTATGCCATTATACTTTTGTAAGTCTGAGCTTCGATAGTTACCAAGTATGCGTTTAGCAAGTTAATTAAAAAATACATTATGTTTTGCTTCTTTTTCCATGATAATTTTCATTTATATACATTTTTCAATAAATATCGCATTTATTTCAGTAGCCAATGCCTATATACTGTCATACGAACTTAATAACCAACCAGAGCTTTATATTTGTCCAATTACGGTGCATTGGCATTTAACAAAGGAATCCCAGCGCAGGTTCTGTCTCCAACGGCGCGACCTTTGTATCAATATTAAATAGGTGAAGACGTGAGAGATGCTTTGCAGTATATATAATATAACAGCAGCGTTTTAACATGCTATAGCGCAAATACCATGCTGAAAAATATGAGTTTACGGTTGCCTATGAAGTTCTTTCTATGTGACAACATTCCAGTTTTAGACCTTTTTCAGTAATTAAGGCATTAATAATCAACAGCGGAGATTCAATTTCGCATAAAGCTGTGTTTACTGCTATTTTTCTAACAGGCTAACAAGTAAACAGCTAACAATAAATTTTACTTTTTTCCGGTTTTTTTGCATTTTTTCTGGAAAAAAACGGTTTTTTTCCTGTCCGACTTTTTTCCGGAAAAAACCCACCCTGATATATACATGTATATTTATACTCAACTCGATCCTCCGCATATTTTGCTTATTCGAAATGTACCTAGAGCCACTTACACTTCGACAGCTGGCAAGACATCGAAATCCCGCTCCTTCAAGGTCCGTGTGGACTTATACCTTAAAATTTACCTAAGCGGAGCTTTTCGGTAACCGAAAGGAAGCGGAAATTTGAACCATCCGTGGATCAGCGGTGTGCCGCCGCAAGCCCAAAACAACAACGCTAACCAGCGCTACAGATCTGAGCTCCGGCAAGCTCGCCCGACCCTCTGGAGTCCTTTTTTCAGTTGAAAAAGATCTACAAAGCTCCCTACCGTAGCTGTACGACTTGAGAACGCACGTCTTAAATTTTTGTATGGCTATTCAAATTGTGAAAATCACACGAGCGAAGAACTCTTACATTGATGGAGGCTCGGTCGGTTGTTTTTGCAACAACTTTAATCCATGGCAGCGGTCGCAACTAACTCCGGGTCTGCTCGTCCTTCCCAAACTATGCGATTATTCCTCCTAAGTCTTCAGGTCTCCCTCTTCTGGTCATTTCCGCCATATAATATCACTACCAAAAGCATAGAAATATTTGTTCTACCCACGAGGCGTTTCTTTTAATACTAATTGCAGAATGGTGCCCAAAGTGTAAGTGGACCATTCGAGCGTGAGAGAAAAAAATACACTCCTTTCCGAATTCAAATATTTGGGCACCTGCACTTACGGGCACTCGGAGTATCAACCTGATGTTCCTAGATCCGCAAGGGCGGCCTCTAGTGATTGGAAATTATGATTTGATCTTCACGAAATTTTATCTCAAAAAGACCGTGTGATGTTCTTCTGCATGGCGCACGAGAAGAGACTCACCCGGACAAGTTGCAAGACGAAAAGCAAAAAGCGTTGAAAAGAAACGATAGCGGCAACCGCAAATAAAAAACCAAATTTGTCAAACTGTTGTCTCGACTATACCTTCTCTCTAGCCCCCTTATTTTCTTGTGCCCCTCGTGTCCTAAAATCCGTAACTCCTCAAAGAAAATAAATTTCAAAATTTTAGAATAGAAATATATATAAAACATATATATGAGAAACAACAACTTGTGAAGGGCCCCAAAACAGTATAAGCAATCAACATCGTTTGCGAAGGGAAAATTTTTTGTGCTGTGGGCAGTACCCGAAACGTGCCAAAAGGCACGTAAACAAGCTAGACTTCGCGCTGGCGAGCGCGAGGTTTTTTGGCCAAGAAGTATATCAGTGACTTCGGCGCTTAAAAGTTATTGCAAGCTTTGTATATTTTTATCCATTTTAGGAACCAAAATTTGCACTTGTAAAGCTGACAATTTTCGGGTTGAGGTTTAAACGCAAAGTCCCTCACCTTGTAACAATAAATTCTTCGTTATACTTTCGTAAGATCCGAAGTCCCAAAGGGCATCAGCCGGTCGACTGTAGGGTCGCGAGATGGGATAAATTTTCGAAATTTTTTAGGACTCAAAATTATTCTTAATTTTTGTCAATTTTCCCCCAATTTTTGTCAATTTCGCAATAATTATTGCTCAGTCCCCCGATTTTAGCTCACTTTTGCCAATATTTTCCGCGCCCCTTTGCTGGGTGTGGTGGTGTCGGCGGGGCGTGCTTCAGCGTGATAATCCCCCTTTTATTATTATGAGGATGTATGGTGTTCGTCTTGAGGTCTTGGTATACAGTTTGAGTGTCTTTTGACATGTTGCGATTCGTGCTATAATCAGTTTTAGTGAATGCAGCAATACAGGTATATAAAAATCTTTTATAGCTATACGTATATTATTTTTGTAAAACTAGTAGCAATTAGTATTTTGTATTTTTTTCGTATTTTGTGGTAATCTACTTACAAAGGTCTTTTCCTTATAGCGAGAAAATTTTGGTTTCTGTTATGCCTTTATTCAACAAAAACTTAAATATGTTGTAATTATAAACTGTAAGAGACATAAATTTATAAAATTGATAAAAGTTATTCGGTCGGCGAATTCCGACTAGCGACTTAACGAATTATTCGAAAAATGAAACAATGGAAAAGGCTGAACATGAAACCCATGATATATATCTAGAAATTACAAACTACCGTTGGCCTCTCAGTACACTATTCGAGAAAAGCCTGGACATAGCCCCTATCATCTGTACCGTTGAACCTTCAAGTTCGAGAAAAACACATTTTTTGTAGCAGTTCCACTGGTTTATAGAAAAAAGAATAACTATCAGGTTTGCCTTTGCTGGAGTGCAAATGGAAAATATTTAGAGAGCTGTAAAGACAGTTTTTCTTTCTTACGGACGGCTGCTAGTGATCGAAGTTGGCCGATTGTTGCTCACAATTTTCAGTGAATCCGGTACTAAAACCATATGCAGTGAAAGATTTTTAACGTTTATTTAAACTCAGACTGCATGTCGAGGCATATATAGATACTATCGATGAGTCGGGAAGAATAAAGTTCGGATGAGTGATAGCCTAGATTTGACAAGGTATTTTGCAGCTTGGTGCTACTCGTGAAACCAATATACGAGGCTTATGCGTTCATTTATTGATTTGTCCCTGAGCTGAACGAAACACGAGAGAACTGCGCCACTGAGCGGCGTTAAAGCTTTACACGCTGCATCTTACGAAATCACATGGAAATCTCTCATGTAGCTTGGTTGCGCAAGCTTACAGCTTATCCGACTTGTCAAATACGCTCACCAGACAATGCTCGCGACATTTCTATCCGTTCTCCTTGCAGATGAACCTATTTCAACGGAAATTTCGACTAGTATGGGCTAACTATGTAGGCCAAGCCTATAGTTTCCTTGCGGACCGATCTAAGTGATTACTGTTTTTGATTATTTTTATAATGGCGGAAACTCAAATTTTAACAGTCGCGACAGTTTTAAATTCAGATTTTGGCAGCAGTCCAATGATGGAAATACTAAATTTCAGGGAAGTGCAAAGCGTGACAGATGCCAAAGTGGGAAATTCAAACTTAGCATGTTTTGCCTGCTGTCACAGGAAGCCCTATCAGACAAAATTGATAGTTTTAACGAATTGGCATTCAAATCCTTACAACCCTCCAGGACAGATCCTGTTGGGACCCGAAAGACTGTAGCCCCTATGTGCCTACAGTCTTTTTCGTTGGTACGATGTGTGTGCCTCATGAGTCTATTGCACAGTTGAGATTGATTTTGTACCCAACTTAACTTAAATGCCTCATTAAACTTTGTTAAGCTAAGCCTTACCCCGAAATTGCTTTCAGACGAGTATGGCGTGAACCATTTGAGTGGAGAGTTCCTAGATTTACAATTTCAAAATAAACTTGTATCAGATTTGGCCCAACTGCATCTGTTCTCTCATGTCATTGAGGAAGTGGCTTTTAGTGCGATATATTAAGAATATGATAATATGCGACAACATACAGTTCAGTCGTCTAGTAAAATAACGATTCCCATAAGTGTCACACACACTGGGCCAATTAACGCGTCCATAAAACTGTGCTGCTGCCGGGAAATATATCCAAGGGTCTCCGTGGGACATTTATTATTGACAAGGCAGCGGTGATATGTTTCGATTGGAAGTTCTTTATATTGTTGCTCGAAGTAAATGATCATTTTGGCTAAAGTTTGTGCTTGTTGTGCTAACTGTTGGGGCCAATTTATTTAAATCTCTCAGACTACTGCACACGTCGTTTGACGTGTTCAATTTTAGCTGGATTTCGTTTTAAAGCAAATTTCAGCAAACTTGAGCGATTATGATAAATTAGACGACACTTTTGGGTAGTTGCAGAACCGGAACCTGTGGGAATATAGACGGTTTTGGACTTTGTTTAGTTTAGGAACGGTTTTTGCTTCATTACTATAATAATCCTTTTAATTCCGCTAAAATGGCAGCAGCGAAATGCGCGGAAGGTTTCAAGAAAATCGCAAAATTTGGAGATTCGTGGAAAAAGATTAGGAAAAATTTTGCTAAAATTTATGGCTCGTTTACGTTAAGTTGTGTGCAGCGTGACTTAGCTATGCCCGGGTGTAAACGCTCACTATAGCAGTGTCCACGTAAGCGACTAGCTAACTTCACGGACAATTTTAAGAATATAAGAAGACTATCTGGTTTTGCACACACAGTTGCAATTTCGCTAATTTACTAGTATTGTGAAAACATCGCACATGTGAAAATCATCCGAATATTCCAAGTGTTTCAATCAGTATCCAGATAAATAAAATAACGAAGGCGGCAGCTGAGCAGCTTTTTAGCAATCGTGTGGAAACTTTATTGGATGTAATAACTTCAACTTTTGAGAGTCTGAGCAGGCGTTTGAAGGCAGCCATTTGTACTGCACATTTATGAATATTTAAAAAAATTTAGAATATGCACCATATATATTCTACGGAAAAACTAAAGAAAACTGATAGGTTTTGATAAAAACGGAGGGTATCCAGAACAGTTAATTTAAGCCTGTAAAACGTTAATTCCATACGGTGTTGTTAGGTTGCGAGAGCTTCTACTGCCACTTCAACTGTATGAGATCGTTGATTCGCTTTTCACTCCGGCCTGCTTTTCAGCGACCTTTTTCACATCCATTCATCAAGAACAAGCACCTACCGCTAGATCCAAATCAAAATTTTGTCATATAACAAGTACATTACGTCAAGATTGCTACGTTCCAACGGAAAATTCTTGTTATATACGCTAGTTTTGAGTTCGAGATAGGTTATATGAAATTAGAACGCGCAGCGTCCTACACTGAGTCCATAGGTAGATGCCTTACTTGAGCTATTCTGTCCAACATCGCAGCTGCTAAAAAACCTGCTATATTCGAAATCCCCTCATCATTCATTGAAAACTATCATAGGCCTTTTTTATACATATTTCAGCGTAGCTGTCTATAGGGGTAGAGGTGGTTACTCTCCCTCGAGTCGGATCCCGCCAACCCACATTCATGCCTCCACTCGTGAGGGCTCCGCCGCTCCCTCCCTGTTCTTCTTCCCTCTATTAGCTAGCTAGAATTTATTTTAGCCAAAATTGGCAAAAACAGGATTAAAAGTGGCAAAAATTTGTAATAAAATAGGGAAATTAGGAAAAATATATCTCAAATTTGCCATAAAAATTGAGTTTCTAGTTATTTTCTAAATTAAATGTTCGAAAATTTATCTACCCCCTCGATACCATCTATCGCCTAAGCCGACGGGCATTCAACACCTATTGTATGTATTTTTCGTATTTTCGGCATATTCCATATATTTAGTCCCTCTTGAGGGCGCTGGTATTATTTTAAGTCTGCAAAGTTGCAGTAGAATCCAAACTTCCGTACGATCCCTATGTTAAAATATATAACTATTTGCACATAATTTGTGTGAATCT
Organism: Trileptium ribeirensis; assembly: GCA_030248225.1. Taxonomy (NCBI): domain Eukaryota; kingdom Metazoa; phylum Nematoda; class Enoplea; order Enoplida; family Thoracostomopsidae; genus Trileptium; species Trileptium ribeirensis. The sequence goes on from JASANE010008758.1 coordinate 12,578, forward strand.
TTAGATAATAAATGCATGATTTCTAGCAGATAACTTTGAAGCTAAATAACGCCAGCATTTAAAATTCAAAATTAATAGTACAAAAATTCCAATTGTGTTTAAACATTCATACATTAAGAGTATTTGATATAAATAAAAAATGACATATATTAGATATATTTAATACAAAAATGCATGGAGAGTCACACTTTAAACATATTTAAGTTCAAACAAATAAATATTTACACAGTACATATATTATTTTTCATACAAATATATATTCAAATTCATACAATATTTGTGCTGTATATGACGCAAATAATATGTAAAGGTTGATACATTATGTGGCATATTTCATATTACGAAATGTTATACTACAATCAACTACAAATATACCTCATACAAACGAATCTGAAAATGTAGGCAAAAGAGAAAAGCCTTGTTTTAACATTCGTACATTACAAATATAATAAATGTCGCATTTAAAATGTATATGTAAAACAGACCACACAAATAATGAATGACACTGTACACATATATATATGACATTCAATGGTTATTTTTAAGAGGGCAGTATACATAAACGTGAAACCATCAACAGTGAAATTGAAATTGAGCATCTAAACTACGAAACTTAAGTCAAACATGATCTTTCCTACGTTGTAACGCAAATCTATGCGTTATAAAGGAATTTCTGACTATGGAACAGCCAGGGCATAAAATTGCTGATATTGGCAAAACAGTTGCTCGTTGATAGCAGATACAGTCGCGACTGCATCTACAAATTTGAGCAACTGTCACATCACTTGCTGGGAGCTTGTGTTGCTGTCATGAAACACCTACAAATCGATGCACCCGGCATGATAGCATCCACAAGTTAACGCAGCCGGTGCGTTAGTATCAACTAGCACGACATTGTCAAGGTGGTACATCATAAAGTACTGTGGGCCGGGAACTGAACCTTCACCACTGCTGTATCACTGCCAGTGCTACTGCATTGCCGCGCTCACTGAAAAACTGCGCAGCGACTCACACTGTGATTTGATGCAATCGCATGCGTCTGCAGCTACTCGGTTCGAAAAAATGATGACAGCTCGGATCGTCTCGGCTTTCAGCCAAGCCGCGCCGACCTCGATAACAATTTGTCACCTCTAGCAAACTGTTGAACTTAGTACCGAATATTGTTAGGGAATATTTCCCATAAAATTTTAGTACTGAACGTAAAAAAATATCCTCAACATTACGGAAATTTTTAATTTGGGAAATTATTCTTTTATATATGGGAAACTATTCCTTTACTACAAATACGAAAATCTGTGGGAAATATTTTCAAAAAGAAATTAGTACAAAATTTTTAGGGTTCTTTTCCATTATCCCCCAGCCCCAAAAATGGTCAGATCCTGGAAATTTTGGTATTTTTGTGATCCTCGAGACCTCCCCTGATCATTTCGCCCAAAATTTGAATTTTTAAAATTTTAGATTTTTTCGATTTTTTTGGGTCCCCCTTATGAACACAAAAAAATTCTTAAAAATTGGATTTTTACGCATCATTCAACTCGACTTTACGAGCTGAGTTTAATGGGGTTATTCATAACGGGATCCGATAAAAGTATCTTACGTTTTGGCCAAAAACAGTTCAATTGCTGAGCCTCTCAGCCTTCGACATTTTTGGCCATAACTTAGGATCCAGGTAATGGATCCCTTTAACAGATCACCATTTGATTGAGCTCGTCAAGCCGCGTCGAATGGTAAGTAAACGTCTAACTTTTAAGAAAATTTTTTGGGGTTCCCAAGGGAGAACCTTTGGACCCAAAAAAATCTAAAATTTTAAAAATTCAATTTTTTAGTCGAAATGAACAGTAGATGTCTAAGGTTCCCAAAAATACCAAAGTTTCCAGAATCTGACCATCTGACCAAGCTGGTGGGGGATAATGGAAAAGAACCATTTTGAGTACCAATTTCCGTACTATTTAGGGAATCTTTATTTATGGCTTTATTCCCACATATGATAGAAATTTTGCCTTATGGTAATAATAAAAATAATTTCTAACTATATTAGGTAGGAATCATTTTCCAAATGTATAGGAAAATGTTCCTTTTTAAATGCTAATTGTTCAGCTAAGGGAAGCAGTAGATCTGCCAAGGGATTGCATTTGTGGATTATAGATCCAAACAGTACTATTCATAATACTGAAAAATGCATTTTACAATCACAGCAATTACCTTGCTTTTATCTTATACATTGTTTACTACTTATAAATTATGGAAATTATTAATTCTGCTATGACCCAAATGAAACATGCTATCAAGCGTTTCGCATAAACAATGAAACGAGAACCCAAATATGTCAAGTGTGACTCAGATTGAGCCAAAACTTGATTCAAATTTAGTTGAATTTAAATTCAATCATAGGATCGAAAAGTCAAAATTTGACTGAATGTGTTTGTTGTGTATAAAAAACAACGCGTATCAGGGTTCTCATAAACATGTAATTCAGTATTTACTTAGCAGAGCAAGATTTTTGCCTATGTGTTCCCGACCATACAATGGTGCATTGCAGTCGGAAGGATATATTATGCAGCACAAGTAGTGGTGTAGAGGTCACCATGTACATTGCACTATGGTGTCTTCGACACTGTATGTTTGAATAGTTGTTTAAAAAGGAGGAAAAGTTAACAAAGTGAAATTTCAACTTATTTACGCTAATTGGCTGAAATGTCTGGTTGGAATGGTATGCGAACCCACGGTGGGATTGCCTTTGGATTCGCGAGCAGGCGCTCTACTGACTGAGATCTCTACATATAGCCGACTTCACAGCAGTTATATGAACACACTAAATTCAACATATATGTTTGTTTTGTTTGTTTCTTTATTAATTAACCAGTCGTAACGCATAACAAAAGGTGAAAAATAAGACACATAACAGTAAACAAGAAAACATAAAACATATACACAAAATAATGAAAATAGTGAATGAATGTGTTTGGAGCAATTTGATAAAAGGTTAGTGAGGTTAGAATTGGGACGATTGTTTGACTTGTTTTCCACCTTCTGCAATTTCAAAAAATTTCATTTGGTACAAGCGGGACTAAAAAACTTATGTTGGATAAATGGACAATATCAGAGGGTTTGAAAAGACTCTTAAATCGGGTCCTATTGTGTTACGGGGGCACCAAAAGTAAAGAAATTAGATGCATTGAGATTGCAAAGCTAGCTCATAGACGAAAATAATGTCTTTATAAATGCGATGGTCGTATAAGCTCAATAGCTGCAATTTGATTTGGCATTGTTCTTATTTTAAATATTGGAAACCGGGCAAACGATGGGTAAGTAGGCATTGAGCTGGTTCCAATTTTTTAATTTCACGTAAAAGAAATGGGTTCTAGACTTCACTGAAATATTCCAAATGCGATCTAATGAAAATGATGTATAACAAGCAAAAAATCAGGCTAATGTGATGAAAACTGCCAGACTATAACATTAATTTCTTTGCATGCGATTTTAGCATTTGTCGAACAATGAATGCAGAACAAAATTTTTCAATACAAACTACTAATATACATGTATATAGCTACAAGGCAACAAAATGTAAAAAATGGAGCTTCTTAAGTCATCTTTAATTGCGGGTTACCTATAATACAAATGAAACACAGCAACGTTACTGCTGTTTTCACCACATAGTATAAGTACAGCATAACTCTACTTATTTCTGCAGTCACCAAGCACGAGAAATTTTAAAATTCATAAATCACAACTTTTATGAAAAATTATAATTTGAAGCATCAACTTTTCATATTTCACTTCGGCAAAATTGTAGAAGTTTCGCTGTTTTGGTATTTTAAAACAATGTCTAATACGTAGAAAACGGCTACTCAGACAAAGTGCAAAAAAACTACTTATGAATTCTGTGGTACGTATTTTTCGATCCTATGCCCGTGGCAACAGTTGTAGTATAAAAATAGGAAATCGAAATGGCCAAAATTAGAAAGTCTCCAATTCGTGTCGGATGATAATTTAGGCAGGAAATCATTTGGGTCAGTATGAACACAAAGGCGCTAAGATCAAAAAATCATAACATGTAGTACAGACGGTAAACCAGCGAATTATGTACATTAACATACTGCTAATACACTGTTATTTCATTCCTTAACATGCGGGGCAAATTTCATTAAAACTATACAATGTAAAGTTTTCCTTACCAGTAATACAGGAAAGTCTTTTTCCTACATATAAAAGAATATATTCCTATAAACTACAACCTTTTTCTGCACGTAAAGGAAAATATTCCTATATTTATAGGAAATTTCTCTGCACAGTAAAGAAATTAATACTATGCATATGTTAAGAAAATTGTTCCTCAGTTTTACTTTTGAAAAACTATTAAAACGTTTTCTAAAATATGTTAATACTGGATGTTCGGTACCAAAATTTTCTTACTATGCAGGAAAATATTCCTATGAATGTAGGGATGTTTTGCTTTATATGCAGGGAAAACATACCATGTGTATAACTTATATCACAAACTGGTTTTAACCATATATATAACTTTTTAAAATAATTGTTAATACACTATATGTTTAGGTTTTCGAGGCTGTTGAAGCTGATTAATATCAATATTTCTGTGACCGATACACCCCTTTTCGAATGGTACTATCTGTCTCAGGACCACACCCTAGGACCATGCTTGATTTCGAATTTTCAATCCAATGTTATAAATTCGTGGCAAATGTATTGTAAAGGTTTTCCATTATGCTGGAAACAGTTCATTGATAGAATATATCTATGGCTGATGCTCCGTTTTTGGAATTGCACTGTATCTCCCGGGACCATCTTCCTCTAGAACAATGCAAGACTTCGTGAGTTTCAGTCTAATGTTATAATTTGTTACGTCAGTGATTATAAATAGTATTCGGGGTTTCTGAGACCGATAGTAGTTATTTATTTGAACGCAACAGTGACCTATCTACCCTTTTGCAATGGTACTGTATCTCCTGCTACATCAACCTCTTCCGGAACTATGTATTATTTCTTGATTTTTAATCTACTGCTATAATTTGTTGCATCTCTGATTATACATGTTATCGACATTACTGAAAACAATGGAGCAATCCACTTCGACCCGCACCCGTGGGATGACCCACCTTCTATTTATTTGTTCAAAACTGTTATCTGTACGAACACATTATTTTGTGTACACAAAATGCATGCCAATAAAAAGGGGGTATTACAGTAAATATTTGCAACTTTATGAAGCAGCGGAAATAGTTAAAAACAAATGAATGAAAGCATAAAATATAGCTGAACCTCGCAAACTGCAATTTTTTAAGGATGTACCAATATGTCTTCGGCAATTTTATTACATCTGCGTCAATAAAGCCTAGCAGTATATGCTGTTTACAATTATATCAGAGCATGTAGTAGTGTACCCAATATACTATGTTAATAAAATGTAATGAAATAGTCGCTGTCATTGCTGCTATGTTTTAGATACAGTGTTGACAAAATCTACATGCTCCCTACCACTCAACAAAAATAAGGTAGCTCTGGTTGTCATCATACCACCCGCGATGTGACATAGACGTTGTTATTGCACAACAGATATCGAAATGGTTGATACGATTGCACAAACGTTTCCCACTTAGTCGCTACCATTGCGCATACTAAGAAGCTGCGATCAACACCGCTAGACAAATCACGTAAGTATGATTGCTTCCTTTGCATAAACGATGTAGATACTAAGTCGTTAACATTGCACAAAAGTTATCAGAACGTAGTGAAACGTAGTGGAGATTGTGTGTTGCAGGGATGAAATCTTTTAAATACCGTCTCTGTGTGTGTGTGATCGGAAATAACTCGGAAACGACTTAACCAATTTTCATAATCTTGGCTCTTGGCCTCATTCGAACCAGCATAGTCGATTTATCGTGTACATTCCCGAGCTTTTTTGATTTGGTTAGGCGTTAATATGTGAGGGTTTTTTCCCCATTTTACCCCATTGTAGTACCCTTAACGGAAGCAAGCTTATTTTTATCTTAACTTTTGAATTTTTTCTCTGGTTGGTTTTATTTCATAGCAAAATGATTAATTCCGATGCCTCTTATTTTGCTATTCGATTAATGCTCCGGTTCTAGGGTTATGGGGTTTGTGGTAAGGCACCCTCATGGTCCCTCGACCCAAAATTAGAAAATTTGTTCTGACGTCCCGGACGGCTGAAAAGTCTCACTTGGGAGTTTTCGGGCATGGAAAACTCATTGCCGGTGTTGGTTTTGCTCTGCGACCCATGGTTCCATGGGTATGCGGGTATGTCTTTTAATGGTTCGTTGTCAGAGGGCAAAATTAGTTTTTTACCTCATTTTAGTGCCCTTCACGGAAGCAAGGTAATTATTATCTTAACTTTCGAATTTTTTCTTTGGTTGGTTTTATTTTATAGTAAAATGATAAATGGCGATGCCTCTTTTTTATTTTTCCATTAAGGCTCCGGTTCTGGATTTATGGGGTTAGAAGTATGGGGGTATGGCGCCCCAATGGTTTCTCGACCCAAAATTTGAAAATTTATTTTGACGTCATGGGCGGCTGATAAGTTTCACTGGGGGGTTTTCGGGCATGGCAAACTCATTGCCGGTGCCGATTTTGCTCTGTGACACACGGTTCTATTGGTGCGGAGGTATGACTCCCCATGGTTCGGGGTCAGAGGTCAAAATGAGAGTTTTTTGACCCATTTTAGTACCCTTCACAGAAGCAATGTTATCTTTATCCTAACTTTCGATTTTTTTCTCTGGTTGGTTTTATTGCATAGTAATATGATAAATGCTGATGCCTCTTTTTTCATTAAGGTTCTAGTTCTAGAATTATGGGGTTAGAGGTATGGTGGCCCAATGGTTCCTCTACCCAAAATTCGACAATTTTTTCTGACGTCCTGGGCAGCTGAAATATTTCAATTAGGGGTTTCGGAAATGGGAAACTCTTTGCCAGTGTCGGTTTTACTCTGTGAGCCATAGTTCCATCGGTACTGGGGTATGGCTTCTCTAAGGTTCCGCGGAAGCAAGGATATTTTTATCTCAACTTTCGAATTTTTTCTGTGGTTGGTTTTACTTCATAGTAAAATGAAAAATGCCAATGCCTCATTTTTGTTTTTTCGACTAAGGCTCTGGTTCTAGAGTTATGGGATTTGATGTATGGTGCCCCAATGATTCCTGGACCCAAAATTCGAAAATTTGTTCTGACCTCCTGGACAGCTGAAAAGTTTCACTTGGGGTTTTCAGGTATGAGAAACTCATTGCCGGTGCTGGTTTTGCTCTGCAACCCATGGTTCTATAGGTACGGGGTTATGGCGCCTCCATAGCTCATCGACCCAAAATTCGTATTTTTTGCGACGTCCTGGGAGGGTGATAGCTTTGTATGGGGTTTTCGGGCATGACAAACTTATCACCGGTGTTAGTTTTGTTCTAACTTGTGCGGTATTGTGTGATATCAACATGTAGTATATCGACGTATGCTATCGAGAGCTAATTGGCTATGCACGCAAAAGCCGTAGGTGTACCTACGCTTCACTACGTTCTGCAATCTCGATAGAGTTCTAGTTTAGTTGCTACCATTGCATAAACTATGTAGCAATGAGCAACGCCACCGAGCAAAACATGTATGTATGGATGGTTCCAGTGCATAAAAAATCTACATATAGTCGTTACCATTGCACATTTCATAAATAAATTGTAACTACTATTCCACTAGTCATGAAGCCATGGTCACTACCATTGCACAAATTATGTGCATATGGTTGTGCTATATTTCAATTATATGTGCAGTGATAGCCCGAGGTCAGTTAAAGTGTGCACCTTCTGCGCGCATCTTACTTTGAACGGTGCATTGTGTACCTGCATAAATATTCAGTCTATAAAATTTTATTAATCGCAGAAAGGGAAATAATTGGTTTTGTAGAAATTCTTATATGAAATGCGAAGTTCTTTTCGCTAAAATTTTGTACATAAAAGGCCCACATTTTCGTGAATAATAAAGTGATGGGAAGTTGAAAAACTTTCTTGCACAAAAGTTCAGAGATAAAATTAAATCAGAAGTAAAACGTCAAGTATAATTTTTCAAAAATGTGTGCTTCGCTTAATCAGTTGAGCAACCCAAATTGAGTCATAGTTAAGTATGATAGAAACTCAGATCAAGCATCCGGAGGCACAGCTCAATAAGATATGTTAGGCACATTGAAATCACCTAAGAACAAAAACCGTATACAGAGGTTCATAAGATGCTAAAATTTGACAAAAAATGTTAATGATGATGCTTTTTCTGGTGCAGGCGAACCGATAATCAATGCATATTTGACAGAAATTTACATTATTTAAAGAAAGGATCCATTACAAATTAAAATTGCTCCACACATTTTAGGGACCAAGATCATAACGCTTATTAAAAATTCAATACGAGTAGAAAGATGAAACATATTATGTGAAGCAGTTGCAAAATATACCTGGGAATCATTAAACTCATTGTCAAAAATATTTCGGTAATTAAGACCACAGAGTTTATATTGTGAGCAACCAGAAAATGTTGTTGACACAGTTTAGCCCTCAAACCTTGGGTATTGAAGTAGATAATGTCAGTACCAAAATTAAACTCAAATCAAAATCAATGTTATATACATATATTGGTTAGAAAATTTATCTGCGACGACTTGAAAATTTCACATTAGAAGAAAGTGAATCTCGAGTGTAGGAAAAAAGCCCTACAGAAAAATGCCCTACGGGGAAAAAAGCCCTAAGGAAAAAAGCCCTACCTTACCCCCCTGCCTTGCCCACCTGTAAATTTAGCTTGCCCCCTGTAATGCCCCTTGCTCCCTTGCAGTCAAAGTCTGGCCACGCCCCTGTCACTAATAATGATTGATTAGTAAGAGCTTGTAAACTACTCGCATTCTTAAAACGATTAACGAATTAATATAATAATTCATGACAGCGGGCCCATGGTTCAAAGCCGCGTAATTGCCCTTGCGAGCAACGAATGCATGCGACACCTAGCGACTCAAAGTACATGGTTCGTCGACAGAAATTTTCAAATGGAGCCCAATATATTTAGTCAGCTCTACATCGTGCGTGCAAGTCTAGGTGAATCGGCTGTCACATGCGCTCATTTCTCCGTAGGGCTTTTCTCCGTGCTCCTTGAATCTCACAGTCTAAGAAAGTCGCATGTAAATTCAACACATATATACAAAATTTAATTAGGGAAAACATTCGTCGACAAGCGTCAAGCTTCCCGATATAGTGAGGTCAGACTACCAGAACAGAAAAAAGCGGCTAGTTGTCTTTACTACGTCAAAGTGCACTATCAGATGTAATTATTGAATTCGAGTGAAACGAGAATTTTCAATTTTGGCTCTGGAGGGGGGTTGCGGAGGTCCTGTCTGTGCGTGTCTGTGTGTGTCTGTCGCATCTGGATCTCGATAACGGTTGGACAAATTTTGATGCATTATAGCTCATTCGAACCGCAATGGTGGATTTAAGTGTAGTGACTGAGCCCGATTTTTGAATTTTTTGCCTTGAGAAAAGTTATGGGGCAAAATTACGTCATTTTGGCCCATTTTTCGGGCACTCCCTCCAGTTTTTGCGACTTTTCTCAATAAGTACACGAGGTATATTCGCAAACTAATAGACCTATTCCATGTATCTTTACCAGGGCTTTCCAGTGGTATATAATAAATTTTTCAACTACTTCCCAATCTGGAGTTTCTAAGCTTATAGTTGGCGCCAAATTTCATATTTGGTGAAAAGCGTGGGAAATGCGCCTAAATGTGTTTTTGTTGCTTTTGGTGTCTTATATGGTGTTTTCTAGGCAGATAAGCTCATTGCAAGTGTTAAAAATATTGTTGGGCAATTATTTTTTACACTTCTGGTTTATACTTGCAAAAAAATGACGTTTTCGCAATTTTTGGTGAGAAGTCGTGGGAAAAGCACTTGAATGTGTGCTTATTGTTGGTTTTAGTGTCGGATATGGGGTTTTCTGGGCCGACAAGCTCATTGTGAGTGTCAAAAATATTGTGTGGCAAATATTTTTCACACTTCTGCTTCGGGGGATTGTTATCACCACTCGAATTCTGGCTCGCAAGCGAGCTTCACTAGTTTTAATGGTGTGAGAGTCTGCGTAAGGTGCTGGCCATTTTAGTGTGAGCAAGCATACAAATTGAAATTAAATGCACCATTAGCAAAATTAAGAAAATTATGAGTTTCTAACAAGTTTCAAAATTTATTCCTGATCTGTCCACCCCGTTTGCCCACTCTCCTACGCTGCAGGTGCCATCCATCCTACCTCCGGCTACGAACATTGAAACCTATGACCTACACCTTTTATAATTTTTATGAAATAAATAAATATGTCCTGGCAATATATTGCAAGTGCAGCCAAACCTCCAAAAAATACATACACTTTGAAAATAGTGAGCCACTGCTGAGGTAAGGTAATTTACTCACTATTCGGACAGGCGTGATATAGAAAACACGCTTCGATCAGGATTTGTCAGATTACCAGTAACCAATTCATTTTATAAAAAATTTTCGGCATAGCAATCAATGATTCCTGAAAAGAAAAATAGAAACTGAAAGCACAAGGCTACGTCATATATGTAAATATTTCAGAAAGGCATTGGAAAATAGGCAATGCCTATACACAAATTGCCTCTAAATAATATTTACTTTGGATTAGATGTTCATCTGTTTTGGCTTACATTTAAAGATTCAAAGATTCTATATAATTTGCTCCACTTGCAAGATAAAGGCCATTCTGCGGTTAGTGCATTTACAGTGCAATCAAGCGGTTTAAAGCTGACAATTAGCGACTCTCAATGCGGCTTGAGTCGAAAATTTTAAAGAAAAATAAGACAGCTCGTATTTCCACGAAATGTTTCAACCTTAGCTGCTGCACTGTGCTACTGCACTCAAAATATTAATCCGGTTGTTGCACAGCGGCTTCTGAAAAGTGTTGTTATCTTCAGCTATACAACGCATTTGATCGAATTGTCTTGGAAATTTTTCTTGTTTTGCAAGCTTGTAACATCAAAACATCTCTTTGAAGACAAATTTCATTAAACGTAATATATGTATTATATGCAGGGATAATATCTCAAGTAATTGATCTATTTGTTAATGACAATTTAATGTATGAGTTAATAAAGTTCAAACGGAAACGGAAATGTTTAAAAAATATTTGAACTCTATTCTGCCAAGAGTTGAGGATGACTTACTGTGAACAGTATTTAATTTGTCGACTGATTGGACTATGTATCAATCGACTGGATATATCCTCATCCAAGTCCTCCTCATCTTGCTCGGCCAAGGCAACCTTGAGAGGTCTAGCTGTAATACATGCCATTCCGTTCTCGATGTACCAAGCCTAAGCTATAGCCTAAAGTTAAGTCCTTACACTTGACATATACTAAGCCTAAGTCGGGGGCAGCCGCCACCGAACTTCCCGCTTTGAAGCTGGTCAATGATATAACGTAACGCCCTTCCCGGTTACCTGGGCTTCTCGATCAGTTACTAAGTTCACCTTCCTCAACTTTACTACTGCGTTGGGTCGTAATGTGTTAGCAGAAATTAGGTTTCAAGCTCCCAGTTTTATAAAGATAAGGCCAGCTGAGAAATAATTTAAAAAATATTTCAACTAGTAACGTTACCTTCACTAAAAATAACGAAATCCAATATTTGTCTAACGTAGCCGTAGCCTCAAAGTTACGTCAGCATTAAGCTCGTGTTTTGCTATTAAGTCGGCGCTCAAATTAGGCGTTTATAACACCGTAAAGCTTTGTGAGCGTAGTTTGGTGCTTTGACGACATCCTTGCTGCTAAATTCACTATTAGCAGAAATATATTCATTAGTTCGCTCTAATAACGAAATGGCTTATCGTTTTGCTAGAATGTCGTGCGTGGTGACATCAGAAGCAGTTGTACATTTTATGAGTTTATGGCACAACGTTCTGTTATATATAGGATAGTTATATAATAGTCGATAAAACTGCTAAATTTTTGTCTTCATATGCGTGATCTCGGTGTAATGCTCCTATGTGACAATTTCAGTACATCTTATTGATCTTGTTACTGAATGTATTGTGTTATTCCATTATGTGTTTAGTTAGGTCCCATCAATACAGGGATCTATTAGCTGTTAAAAAATTTGCTGTATGTTCGACCAATAACGACGCGATAAATGCTCATATGGTGGTTGCCTAAATCATTTATTATGACTTGGTAATAGTGAAATATATACTGCTATTTATGCACTCTTTATAAATTGTTATCTTTGTTCTGACTATATACCTGAGAGACACTCCGATGCTACAACTAACAAGTTTGTTATATAATAAATTTAATCATAACACTTATTGTGGGCCTTCATGGTGTCGTCACACCTGTGGTTGACATTCGCAGCTGGCTGACAGATATTTGGGTGGTTGGGATAGGGGTAACTTAATCTCAATAATGTTCCGCAAACCTTTCTGTTTTATACTCTTTTTAGTTTCTCTTTTTTATATTCTTTATACCAGTATGTTAACCTTGATATATGGTGCACTTTAAAGAGTAAAATGTGTCCCGAAAAATTAAAACCTCTGCATTTTGGTTGCAGCTGAACAATTACTGGATGCTTGCAATTTATTGCCACCCACTAATTTTCAAATTACTGGGTAATATACTGTGTGATGCGATAAGTAACCATAAAATTGCTGTGTGTATCAAATTTTGCAGCGCCTACAAATGTTCAAATTTAGAAAGGTTCTATGAGAACCCTGTAAATTTCAGACAAATTTTTATCCCCACTATTTTCCGTTAGTTTTGAAGTGGATGACCTTAATCACAACAAAGTAAGGCGAAGCATCTAGTTTCCCCTCATATAAATTGTTATGAATTGATTATAAGCAACAGGACAAAACAAACTATATCAACGATATATAGCAACTTCAACACTTAGCTTCGTACTTTTTGCGCACAATATATATGTTTGTGCGTGCAAAAATCGGTAAAACTTGGATACATTCATCTTGGTCGACCCAAAATTAACTTTAGACTCTGAGAAACTGACGGAATAACTAGCTGACTGACTGACTGACATTTGGATTTGTTAAAGCGATATCATCCGAAAGTCGAACGGCTACTGACAGCGCGAACGGCCAAGTCTTTTGGGAATTTATTGCATAAATTGGGCCAAATATTAGATGGCTTCTTGAGTTTTGAGCGACTACACATATTTTTTTGCCAAAACATGTCCAACTTAGCTTCGATATTTTCGTTCTTTAATATATTTACAAATCTACTTGGCTATTTTATAATCTTGTATTTTCCAATACGACTTGCTATCACGGGTATTTTTAGTCAATAGGGCTTGCACGATGTCATGTGTCTTTCGGTGTTCTATGCTACAGTACCAACTGAATGAAGACGATTGAAAAGTCAGAGCATGCCCTTACGTACCGGTAATTACACATCAGTCAGTAACTGTCTGACACGTGGCCACTTGAAAGCTTCCATATTGTGTTAACGTGTAGAGACACCAATAGAGAGTTGGTTTTCCAGCTGTGTTTGTCACAAACTCAACTAGCGCTCTGTACAATTTCCCATGTCTCGTAAAATTTGAAACCATAATTTTTTGTTTATTTTCGAGTTTAACGCACCAAGATCTGTGCTCGAATAGTATTGTCGTTTGAAGGGCTACAAATATAAAAGATTAAAGGAGTGTCAGATTTCTAATTTTTATACCATTTCTGCATTGTGAATTCGTGCAATTATTATCGTAGTTGCAATTCACTTTCTGAATTTGAGTTTTACATTTGTATAATCGTTATTATTAGAAGTATAATGCCAAGCGTATGCGGCTCATTAGTGAATATCGATAGTTTATTAACGTGGACTATGTGGGTGCGCCACTACATGTGCCAACGCATCGATATGGGCCCAACGATTGATGGGCAGTAGCTAATTGTCACAGTTGCCATTGGCAGTTAATTAGTTTCCAGCGTAGTTTGACGCATGCTTTTAATGAAGTGTTATAAAACCATGTAACTGTCGCACCATTTTATTCTAATACTGAATACTAGATGCTACGCTGTGACAGTTGGGTTGAAAGTCGCAGTTTAATGGGGAAAAATATAATAAAAATACGTGGATCTAGCTAAGTAATTAAAGTATAAAATAAGTAATATTTGAATATTTAAATCGTAGTCGTGAAAGTTAGATTTTTAAGATGCATTCGCAATCGGCTGAACCCAATAAAAAGACTATTGTGGACTTTTATCAACCGTAACTAAGCTTCAACTTTGGGCAATTTTGTATACGTAACTATGGTGCTCCTGTCAAATATTTTAAACTAAAGCAGCAGCTGCGAGTGAGTTAACGTTTGGTGCGACCTAAGGTTTTCAACTCAGCGGTTATTAAGGGTTATATTCTTTTATATACCAATATTAACTATTTACAATAAATTTACTGAATGTCATGCAGTGCAATAATTAGTAGAGATTAGTTTGGACCACCGAATTCGCACCATCAGCTACGACATAATAGCCGAAGGTAGTAAAAGCGCAAATGGGGACAATATTTTTGCTATAAAATAGTACATTGAGGTATCGTTTTTCTCTAAAGTTGTAAAAAATGGCACCTTAATTACATGGCTAGGTTTCATAATTCCCTTAATAATCAGTTGTTGTTTATATTTTTACCTTCAGGTAAAATTATATAATGTTCACGGTAATTGGGATTTCACTAACTGATGCGCTTAGTATGAATGCATTTCCACTGCAGAATTTAGCACTAACATATAATCAGCCAATTTGGTAAATGTTATACTTTTTCTGTGCTAGGAACTAACAGCCCTAAATAAAAATATTTTCCTGTACATTTCGGAAAAAAATTATTCCATATTGCAGTGACAAAGCTGTACAGTTCTTAACGTCAATGAAGTATGAAGAGGAAAAAATTTGGTTGAATCATCATACAAAAGAAAAATTGTCTAAATAAAAAGGTTAGTAAGGATATACATATAGCAATATCTTTCTGAAAAAGATTTTATAGTTTGCCAAGTTCGTAAACATAAAAGAATAATATGCCTGTAATTTTTTATCCCGTATGGACATAGAATACTTCTCACATAACATCCACCCTGGAACAAGGGCGAGTAAATATGGGTGAGAAAGGGGGTTCGATTCTTGGGAGTAAGGTTCAGTACTAAACTTTTAATTAGCGCAGCTTTTAACTATTGTATCGTTGAAAAGTATCAAAAACAATATTTAGTAGTAAACTTTTAATCAGCACTGGTTTTCAACTACTGTATTTTTGAAAAGTATCAAAAACAATATTCAGTACGAAACCTTTAATCAGCACTGGTTTCCAACGACTGTATCGTTGAAAAGTATCAAAAACAATGTTCAGTACTAAACTTTTAATTAGCGCAGCTTTGAACTATTGTATCGTTGAAAAGTATCAAAAACAATATTCGGTGCTGAACTATTAATTAGCGCAGCTTTTAACTATTTTATCGTTGAAAAGTACCAAAAACAATATTCGGCGCTGAACTTTTAATTAGCGCAGCTTTTAACTATTGTATCGCTGAAAAGTACCAAAAACAATATTCAGTACGAAACCTTTAATCAGCACTGATTTTCAACGACTGTATCGTTGAAAAGTACGAAAAACAATATTCGGCGCTGAACTTTTAATTAGCGCAGCTTTTAACTATTGTATCGCTGAAAAGTATCAAAAACAATATTCAGTACGAAACCTTTAATCAGCACTGATTTTCAACGACAGTATTGTTGCAAAGTATCGAAAACAATATTAGTACTGAACTCTAAATCAGCGCAGCTTTACAATGACTGTATCGCACTCCTCGCATAACGGATTAACATCTCAGGCAGACGCAGAAGCTGTAGTGAAAACATCATTTGTACTTAACTGTTAAAATCACTCAAATACAAACGTCGTAACAAGTTGGATCTTATCCTGCCTCCTATCGTTCGAATCAACCTCTCAGTTTTTGATGGAAAGTGTTCTGTCAGCCCAAACGAACTTTCATTTTGTTTTGATTTCGCCCGTTTCAGTATTTTATTGAATTTTGTTTTTCGATTAGATCAAACAAGCCTTTTTGACTAGAAAATGAGCCTGTCTTTGAGGACAATGTCAATTGAATTACACTTATCTCATCATCATCTTCATTACGAAGTCGTCATTGCCATTGTTTTTGAACTCAAAACACGAGTTTTCTTATATAGTTTTCCAATTTGGGTTTCGTCCAGTCAGTCATGCATATAAATTATATATTAATATATAAATAAACACATGTACTAGTAAACATATCACCACATATCCATACATGTCACTACATGTCGCTTGATAATATATATTACAGTGAATACATATCACTATATAAGGCTACATATTCAGCATGTTACTATTATTTCTACGCAAATTTTGTGTCTATTATATTTCACACAGCATAATACGCAAGCACAACAAAGCGTTAGCAAATGTCAAACTATCAACTACCGGAGCGCGAATTCCGAATAAAACGTATTACAAATTCTGGCTGTACCTATTGAGTTTCTAAAATCAATATTTATACAATAAGACACGAATATATATATATCTTTATGCGCGCTGCTGCTACATTTTAAGTAAAATTCCTAAATCTGCTTAAATGATTGATATCATTTTGCAACAATGTTGCTCATATTTTAAAAGCGCATGAGTACATTTGACTGGGTTTGGATCACTGTGGCAATTTGTATTATAGCTATTTTTTAACTGAAAGCCGTGTTTATCGGACACAAAAGTTATCGCCAAACATACTAAAATTTCGATATCTCATGAAGTAGCCGAGTCTTCGAATGTCGGAGGGAGGTCGGCTTTCAGGCTGCCCCAGTATGGTGGCTCCGCCGGTAGCCGGGGATTCGGTAGACCGTCCGTAGATTCGGCGCCACAATTCTACATGGTCCCAAATAATAGATTATTTAATAGTTCTGATCGTATTCATTTTATAGTAATTATACATATTTATAAAAGTTATACTGACAATATTTTTGACAGTACTGAAAATTATGCTGTTCGTGTTCGACATTCATCTCCATGTCGACTTCTACTTTGGACAACAAGGCATGTGCAGTTTGTGCCAAACTTAGCATTCAAAAGGCAGTAATTTTCGGTACTAAGGCAATATCCAAAATTAGACCTGGATTTCTTTGCAACTCTAACATCACATCTTTAAGGGCTATATCTCGACAACGTACGTAATTGTTCGCTGGCCTTTAGTAAAAGGCTCTCGAAGTTTAAACGAATTGTACTGTTACTAAGTACCAATCACGCGTGCAATTTTGCACAAGTGATATGAGAAAATTGGGATTTGAATAGTCGCAGTAAAAGGTTTCGAGACGAATGATAAATCAACACGTTTGTCACAAATGGAAAAAAATATCTTGAAAAATCTGCGATAATATTATGTACACATAACCACAATTGCATTTGTTATAAGCAGTTTCAGTTAAATAGTTAATTCATTGAAGAGTTGCACACAAGACTTGTAAATATTCATCTGGACTTGCTCATAAATTAGTTAACCTAAATTTTTAGTAGAAATATGACAAAATGTAGATGCAACGATGCGCACTAGGTCCTATCGCAATTAGGTATTTTCAGCCAACGATCAAACCGTTCTGATCTTAGTAGTTGAGTTGTGTTTTCACCCGAACGTACCTAATTAAATATATAGGGAAGCTATGTGTTCCACAATTAAATAGATAGTACAGCACCCTACTGCTATAGCAGCTGGCAAAACGTGAACAGAATCTATTGCATGAGTAAACATTGGTGTATGTAGTAGGAACAGTAATCAAGAAGTTCGCCAAACAGAAATATTTATGCGACCAATAGCCGACCCTGTTAATGAAACACAAAACCTTTGTGCGCGACCGGTACAGATGCACTTTTAAAGCCCTTCTTTATTATCTTAGTCAACCTGACTCCAGTCACATGAGACTCTTACGTTAGTTTTGGTTTTGCTTCATTAAGGCTAGAAACGTAACACCAGTTTGATCAGCAGTGTTACTGATGCAACCAGCTGAGCGATTGTCACATTACATCGCATAGCGAATGTGCTGATACAAAAACAGTGGGGCCAATAGTATGTTTACGAAATTATTAAGTAATTACAAAAAGGGTATTTCTTAGAATCCTCCAACCCGAAATTAATTGGTCAATGTTGAAGTTACAGCGGAAATTCTTGAACCATTGCACTCAACTAGAAGAGCTGGTTCATCATATGTCCCTCTCTGCCATATTTAAGAAAAAATATTTCGGATTTTTTTAGTTCTTGGTTCCTTGTTTGCTTGTTTTCTTGACTTGCTATTTTACCCAAAATTTTAGAAATTTTTTTGTCGATAAATGTATAATTTTATTTAGTATTCGAACAGCATTGACGAGCTGATTAAAATCAGGGGAATCTGTTCATAGGTTATAACGGCTTAGGTTTAGACAAATGCTTAGGCCTAGAATTTCACATAAATGGAAGTAACTCCTTAACTCGTGAATTGATTCAACGGATTCAGCCAATTTTACCACCATTCAACTCAGCTCGACAATGCGATACAAAAGGTATATACAGTTATTCGATTATCAAGAAAATTTTTTTCGGAAATTTTATGTTCCGAGGAGAAAGATTGGGCACCACCAAAATCCGAAAAAATTGTAATAATTATTGTCGGCATTATGTTTTTCGAAGGTTTTAGTTGCAGATGATGCAAGCACTAAGTTAGGACATTTGTTACAAATGAAGTATTTTCTTCAGTGCCATGCTTACAACTACTTGTCAAACAAAATTCTCCTGTAAAAGCATAAAACAAAAAATTTGATAAACATGCTTGCACGCAAAAACGAAAACAGAACAACCTACAGCGTATATCTCAAAAATTTTGTCGAAGCTAGTCGATTGCTTTGTAGATGTGTACACCTGGGTTGTAGTTTTGTAAAGTCAGTCTCTATAATGGATTACTAGGTTGAATCAGGATTTTCTATTATGGACGCCGTCACGATTTGCGATATAATACGTACATTCTATTCTAGGTGGCTATTTTATGAGTTATCACGGAGCTCATGTTCACGCTCACGGAATCGTAATGCCGGTGACAGAAATATGATCGCATATTTTTGCAAGATTGATTTTCGGATTCGAACCAAAATGATCAAGTTATACTCACCAAAACTGTGCTCACGCACACAAAATTTAACTAATACAAATGTGCTGTCATTCTTGTTTCGTGAAAAAATAAACCTGGGAAATACACTAGTTTTGCACTTGGCGATAGAGTTGTGTTTGCCTTCATAAACGGTCTTGTGTAGCTAGTTGAAAACGTGTAACGGGAATAGGTTTTGGAAAACTGGAATACAATTTTATTAAAACGAAACAGCAAACACATTTTAATGCTATCCTCGTGCGATGTGTTTAATGCGCATGATTCAAACAGTGTAACAGTTGTTTCCCCAACGACCTAACGGTCCTCCTTCGCTAGCTCCAGTTGTAGCTTGTCAAACTGTAGCAGTGACGTCGTAAGCTTGATCTGTCTGGTTTGTTTTTGATTTACTGATTGTCTCTCACAAAGACCGTAGTCAGTTTGTTGTTGCACATTTGGGAATGCCATCGGAAATCATCTGCGGGTAACGTAATGCACATAAGGGTTACTTGCGGTTTCAGAGCTACTAATTTTCTAAAAAAACAATTTTACCCATATTGGGGCTTCGTTTTTGATAAATTAAAGGTCGTAATTGACCTATTATTTCTATGTCGAACGCCAATAACTTCGGCTATTTACTGTTTTCTGTATATTTAAGGCTGTGTACTCATAACGCATGTTTATATTTGTTTGTTGTTACAGATGTACACTATGCAATAATTAAAAGTTTTTTATATAATTACTTTGTTTAATTAATAGTATTGATAGCTTGATTGCGATAATGTTCTTTATGCCATCACGAGATTTCGGGTTAAATTCTGATGTGGCAAAACGTCGCTCGTCAAAAGAAGCTTCGCCGTCGCATTCAGGTATCTAACCAATTCAATCCACTTACCCACTTTAATACATAAAATGTCGATCAAAGCATTGACTGTTTCATTGGACAGAACATAGTGTATTATTGATTTTCGTGCATGCTTGATATATCGCAGTGTTTTAGATGCCATGCTGGCTTCTATATTACACCATGAGACAAGTTCAATGTGTGGCAGAAAACTACTCTAAAGCCTTTACTTTTCGAAAGTGTAAGTTTAAGATCAAAATCTAGACTTCAAGTAATGTTTCTGCAATCCAAGTAGGCTTTAATTACAAACATGAACATTACCTGATTTCTAGATTTTATCGAAAGGCACTAGAAACTAGAAGCCTTCGCCACGCTTAGTTAGAATGAATAAAATCTAATGTCAGCTCTGGAGTAAGCAATATGTGTTTCAGTGGCGTATTCACTGGTGTTCCTTGTAAACATTACGAGTTTCACCAGTGAAAATACTCAGCAGATAATTTTATGAAATTTTGATCTAAATTATACGAACAATTTGAGGTATGTGCTCCAATAGAACATAAGACTAAACTTGAAGTTGCAGAAATTCCGCAGGTATGTTATGATATTAAAATTGGGCATTTTACCTTAGTTACTCTTGCACAACTGGTGTACAAGATGCGGAAGCGAACTATTTACAGACTTTAGTTTTGAGTGATGTTTCGTTGCTTCTTGTTCTCAAGCATGCAAGAACAGCCAGTAAAACGTGTAATCGCAGAATAAAGAACTTCGGAAAAATTGATTAAATCCGTTGCAACGTTATATATGTAGGAATTAATAATATTTAAGAATTTACATATCACACATGCAAAATAGCCAAAAACAATCTTTAGTACAAATAGAACATGGTGTAGATTTAGAAATGTTATTTTAAATCAATACTCTAGAAAGCATCAATCCCAACATTCTAAGCAATCTTTATACCGATCTGACCTTTCTTTTTTAAGTAGTGATTATCAGAATAAGTATTTGCAGTGGGAATGCTATGTTGATTAAATGATATAAGGAACAACCACCG
Organism: Trileptium ribeirensis; assembly: GCA_030248225.1. NCBI lineage: Eukaryota > Metazoa > Nematoda > Enoplea > Enoplida > Thoracostomopsidae > Trileptium > Trileptium ribeirensis. Next base: position 33,652 of record JASANE010008758.1, read on the forward strand.
TTAGTCGTTGGTAATAGCAGGTTGCAAAAAGGTTGCAGAAATGGCTACAAATCGAAGACATGCTGGTTTGAGGGACGTCACTGTCGAAATATTTGCTATCTGAAGAGCATTTAGGCAATAATGCGTGGAAGATGTAATTTTATTGAATGCAGTTGGGTAAAATATGGATGGGATGTAACAAAACCCCACCAACATTCGCATCAATATGTGATATAATATTTTATTTTGAATAAGGCTGAATATATGTGGAAAATACGTATACACTAATAAGAAACACCACCAAAAACCACCGTCTCTCCCTCTCTCTCAATCGTCCAAAACTCCTACCATCCAGCTGACTAACATAATTTGAATATCACTAATTCAATTCGTGTCAGTATTTGACACACAAAGAATAGCTTCTGAATGAATTGAATTTATATAGTAGATTATCTTTGTAAGAGTATTTTATCTTTTCTTTGGTCTATATTAAAACTTATTTGCGTTTCAGGGGCATATCGTACCAAAAGTTCCAATCATCGCTCATCGATCTCGGCAGCGCATAGGCTGTCTGTGCCGAAGTCCCAGAGTCAAGATACGGCACTTGCGAAATTGCTCGTCCAGGAAGCAATTCGACGACGTGGATCTGAAGACCTTGTCGCACTTCGAGGGGGCAAAAGTCCCGTTTGGCTTCTTCGTAGCGCGCCATCTGGCACTTTTGTTGAATACATGAGCGATACCTCGAGCAGTTGTCACTCGACGCCGATCCACACGTTAGCGCCCAGTTCCGCATCTGTGAAAACGTGCTATCGTATTGATGTAAGGCCCGCGAAATCGGCTGCACATTCATGTAAAATTACCGGCAAATAAGCCATAAGTTCATAAAGGTCCGTGGTCTTAGGGAGCAGATCCTCTCCACGGAAGGATGATCCGTGGGCGCGTAGGCTAGGAAGTAGCAAAAATTTTTCCAGCAGTTCATTAATTTACCTCATATTTTTCTCATTTTCCCTAATTTGTCCTGGAATTTTTGTAATTTTATTTGTAATTGCTAAAATTTTCTGGAATTTTTCTTTTCTTTTTTTTAGAAAAACGGGGGCTGGAACGAAATGGTGCATAGCTCCAGAGGTAAATAGGGCTTGTAAGGGGTCTGACCGTTGGGGGTAAACTTCGTACATTCGGTAGACTCATGGTAAGCGCACAAACAAGCCTATGAACAAACGAATTCCGTGGTTCCATAAACTAAACACCGGATTTCTTTAAAATACATGATATACTTTGCGGTTCCACAGTTGTTTTGTCATTACATTGACGGCCGTTGAAAACTGGATTTGGTTTGTTCTTGTGTTATGCTTATTTTTGTGTACGGATTCTTCGCCTAACGGTGAAAAAAGCACTCTAGGTTGCGATTAGCCAACGCATCCGTATGGTTTTAGGCCGACATCTGCTGGATTGTTCTGAACTGGGAACAAAAGTTCCGAAAACCCTTATGTGCTTGCCCACTATTATCTTCGTTCGCTATTTGCGATTGAATTTAGAAACCCATGCGCACGAAGCAAAACAAAATGTCAAACGTTGGCTAGTAGGTAGTGTTTCGGAAATCTACAACCTTGATACGTACGCCGTATTTAAACTTTACTTTAACAAAAGAGGAGATTATTTAAAAGAAGACTTTTTATATCATTCAGTCAATGTCTTGTGCGGACGTTGAACTCAAATACCCTGACTATATACACGAAGCAACCTCGAAACCATTTGCAGTGTCATTTCAATACGGGAACGAAGTTTTTTCGTTCCTGAAATAGTACTAAACCTATGTTTTCTAAAATTTTTTAGCGTTTCTTCTGCATTCTGCAAAAGAACGACAGTTTCTTTATAGTTACGTGATGCAATTACGCTAGATATTTTAGGAGTGTCTTTAAATCGCAGTATTCTAACCCTTTAATGTCCAGTCAAGCTGTGTATCTCCGAAATTTTGACAAAAATCGAGTCGGCTGCGGTAGTTGAACGTCAACAGCATGATTACAAGTGGGGCACTCAAATCCTTGACCTACGTAACGGCTGTTGTCGGTTTTCTAAAGAACATCATATAAATCTTATAAAGAGTGGATAAGAACACACGCGGAATCGAGCATGATACGAGAAACTCTAGCCAACACAACGTTTCGCAAAGTGCGCTGTTTCTGTTTGGTGTCTCTGGGTATTATATAACAGGCAAAAGCAAAACAGTTGCTATTATACCTTTTTAAAGAATTTTATACTTACAAATCATGAAGGTAGCAAGGATTTTCGATGATGTTGTATCGTTTACGTTGCACAAAGATTCAATTAAAATACCACATAGTTTTAACAAAAATTGTAAAACAACGTTATTTCATACCTGATAACTAATTTTTTTATTTAACTGATAACTAATTGATCTACGTGGTACCTAATTTTCAGGAGAATTTGGATTCAAATGAAGGCAACGAAAATCACCGCCGAAAAATCGATCGACCTCACACGAGCTCCGCTGCTGATGATGGCGGCGAGGACATACTCCGGGTCGAGTCATCGACTGTTGAAATTTTCAATCCTGACGCACAAAACGAATCACGTCAGGCACGATTGTCTTCCACGGCTAGTATCGGAAAGCAAACCATCGATGGCGAAGCAGCGCAGCGAAATCCGACAGCTAGGTCGAGTGCGGCTTCCGCAGACGTCCATCATCAATCGGCGTCAACCCGTGGCAGCTTCGCATCAACCGAGGTAGAACGTTCGTTCTAGTCTGCCAGTTCTAAAAAAGTTCGCCACTTAGTCCTTAGTCATTACAGAATTTGAGTGACACCTCATAGTTAGTATATAGTATTAAAGAAAAAAATTGTAACGACTTGAATGTTCTATCACCCTTTTAGCATGAAATACTCTTTCACAAGGATGCGGTTTAAGCCGACTGTTGTAGGTTGATTTAGGACTAGACATAATTTGAGCTTCGAATAATTGAATAACATCGAATTACTGCCAGAATTACTTCCACATTTTACACATTCCACGAGCATAATGTAAAAACATTGAACATTTTAGTCCATTATAATATTTCATATATGCATATACAATGCGCAACATAAAAACAAGAGGTATTTCCTAGAATCCCCGGCCTGAATTTTGTCAATTTTAAAGATATTGTTAAATTTATTGGAACCGTTCGATTAAGCTTAACAAAACAATTCATAATGACGATTTTTTCAATTTTTGGGTTACTAATTAAGTTTGAAAATCTTTGGCACCGAAAAATTTTGAAAAAAATTTCACTCACCAAATGATTCAATTATTCAAGATTCGAACCGCATTGACTAGCCGAATTCAATGTTTCAAAACCAGCTACATTCATTTATGTGAAAACTTAAACTTAGGTGAATCACATGAACTGAATTATGCGATTTTAACGGCATTCAACTCAGAATCACTGATGTTCGAATGACAAATTTACTGAGAAAAAATTTTTTGAAAATTTTCGGTTCCATTGGTAACCATAAAAAGCGGAAAAAAACTGGCCATAAATTTAGCCGAAATGGATATTTTTAAGGCGTCATCAAGCTCAGTCGAATGATACCATATTTATTACTAATTTCAAAATTGACACCTTTTGGGTGGAGGGAATCTAGGAAAGACACCAAAAGAACCAAGCAACGAATATTTAAGCCAAGCTGGCCATATTGCTGGCTACAGCTTCACAACCTTTACCTTATTATAAATATGTACCACCTGAAAACACAAGAAATTGGAAATAGGAATCTAAATTCCAGCTGCAGACTCGTCAAGTTGTCGAAGTAGTCGAATGGGCGGTGGTTTTGCGATGGATAAAATTTTATGACTTTTTTAACTAAACAACTCGACCAATTTATATTTGGTGATATACAATATATATTTGCTGATCTAATGATATGATGCAAAGTCCGTGAGATAAAGGCGATGCTGAAAAATTGTCGTTCGCGCACTTTTGTTTCAAAAAAGTTCTCTTTTGCCGTTGTTTCAGTCTTTCCATTTCATTTCTGCTATATTCAAAGATAAAACAATTATCGAAACACTGAAGCCAAAAGATGGCTGAACAAGCCTTCCGTCATCAGGATTATTTACTTTTGAAAAACGTCAAGTCAACCAACGCAGCATGGCGGTTGCTACGCAAAGTATGAATCAAATATTATATTGCCTTTGTACTTAGATAACGGAGCTGCCTGAATCTGATTATATAAATTGTGGCCAAATTTATCAACAAATTATGGGCTTTCAGTTTATAGCCTAATTTTTAGTCGAAAATGTCTTTAGCAACGTCGAACTTAGGACAGCTTACTAATACTAATGCAGCACAGGATCAGTTACATTTTATTAGGAATTCGTGATTAGTCATTGCCGTGCTGGATAAACATCTATAAACATAAAATAAAAAAATTGATTTTAACAAATTTTCGTAGTGAATCTCAGCGCTCGATTTTCAGTAAGAAAACGAAACATCTAAATGCGGCGGCACAGTTTGCAGACATTCACTTAAAGCTTTTTAAAGCAAAAAACAAAGTCGTAACCAACTTTCCGAAATAGGTTGTCAAATGATTGATGTGCAAGTCAATTAACGGACGCGGCAACCATTTTAACATTAATATTCATGTATTAAAAGGTCAAACCGTTGACTAACGCATGCACCAAGGTCTTGGAAATACCTTCCGCGGCACTGCTATGTTATAAGATAATGCATTGTCTACATTATTTATCAGTTAAAAATTAATTTCAGACATCTCTTAACTCACATTTTCTAATTTATTTCAAACGAGCCTTGCAATAATTTAGATAGACAATATAGCCTAGGTCTGTGTTTCCTCAAAAACTTAACAGATGAGCTAGTACCGTCAGTATGGTTGTAACTTTGCTAAGTGATCCTCCCGCACGAAGTCGCAATCTGCGCGCATCTTTCATTAACCATTCGGGATAGAGGGTTCCGCTGACTTGGAATACATTTTGTTTTTCGTTTAAATCGTTTAGGATATTTCTATCAGCCCTACTTAAAATATCTAGAAATTATTTTATAAATTTTAGGTGCCTAACCATATACATTTTCTATACCTGTAGTGTTCGTCTACATACATATTCATTAGTAGGTACAACTTTGACTGTTTTTTTGCAAGTGTGAAAAAGTTGAACTTTGCAATACAATGACATTTAATACTTTGTTTTTCATAATTGAAGGACGTCACAACATCGAAAATGACAGTTGGATCAACAGATAACGAAATCCAGCAGAAGGAAGGCTTACGGCGTTTCTTGGAATTTACTTCGAAAAAACACTACGGACTTAAGAACATGTCGAAGTAAGTTCGACATATGTGCCATTGGACAACTACGACTAGCGTAATTTTGTCACTAGTGTAGAAAAAATTCTAAAACGAGGCTTACTTTACACAAGACACGCAAAACGGCTAGTAGCCTTCACATGTATCAACGAAAATTGTGAACATGCTTTAAAATAAGCAATTGCGCGCAGAATACTTTTGCTTCGGAATATCTCGCGGCTTTACGCCCATTAGCTAAAGCACGAAATAGAACAGACTCGTTAGCTGAAGCACAGAAAACGCAACACGCGACTAAAGAGCAGCACATACGCAGAACGCTCCCATTAGCTAAAGCAAGAATCCATTATGAATTTTTGTAGATCAGTATGACCCTCGGTCATACTCATGGACATAGTCTTATATGGTCGATTTTGGAAGCGTTACCCGCCATCAAGAACTGGAAGGGAAGTACTCTCATTAGCCCTAAAAATTCCGTAGGGATACCGACTAAAAATTGACAACTACCAACAAAATTAGACCAAGAATAGGAGGTGCCGGTGATTTCCTCTTCTGCTATAGTTTCATTGTTATTGCCGACGTGTTATTTGGCACCGCAAGCCACCTCCAAGACACTACGGTGGGGAGAATAGCTTGTCTCCCAGGGAATATAGGGCATCCCTTGCGTATGTAGGGGCCGTTGGACTACCCCAGTCCCCCTCCTACAATTTTTCGACTTCTCACAATACTAAGGGTATTATAGGCCCTTACTTACCGTATTCAGGGTATTATTACGCTAATCAGGGTATTCAACCCCTTACTTATTTTTACATGTCAGTGAATTATACATTGAAGGTGTTCCTGAGATGTGTTTCAATGTTTTTTTTATTTTTTATTTAATTTATTTTACAATATTGTACGTGTCACATAAAAATGCTTTTATACCACTACCTAGTAGTATGACTCTCACATCCCTTACCCCAGATGAAAATTCTAAATACGCCAATGTTGGGCAAGAGCTGTACCCGTCTGATATTCTTGGGGAAGGGGGTTAAGCCCAAAAGTGACCACATCATCGGATAAAACAAAGTACATGAATGTGTATGACCAGTCCTCATACACTTATATAATATATATACAAGATCAATCTATGATGGACTTAGACTGAAGCAATAAATCTCCAGAACTTCACTGCATTTTCAGGTTTACAACCTTTATCAAGTCGACAACTGACCAGTATATCGGCGCAAATGCGAAAATACAAACAACTCAATTTTCCGAAATGATTGAAATTACAGTAAGTTAATTATCTTGGTATCGTTTCAGCTGGACTTTGCTGTTTTAACGTCTCGGTGATGGGCAGCTAGTTTGTATCGACGTTATACAACACACGCGCCGACTCATAATAGATACAAATAACACTTTTATACAATTCGTTTTATTCCTTGTGTTTCTGGTCCATCGTTTATCAATTTACATAATGCAAAGAGATACCTAAAGATGAGATAAGCTAATTTCAAAAATCATAAACGGAGCAAACTTGTGTAACATTTGGCGAATTCAACAAAAATGAGTAGCAAATATAATTGTAGCTAACAAACGAGGTTATTTATGTTCAGTTCTGCTCGCAAAGACACACTTTCAGCCACCAATCTATTCACAAACCACATTCCACGCATTTTTCACGTACATAAGAAATGAATGCTTTTGACCTCCATCTCGGCTTAAACAATTTCTTAACATGTCATCAATATTGCATCATACTAATTGTATCATAGTTATCGTGCATACATCATTGTTAGGAAAAATTATTTACGATTCGAAAACAACTATAGCAGCTTTACAGCCGTATTGTCATTAAGCGTTAAATTTTGGGGCTAATAGTTGGTTTCTTCAAAATCCAACCATACGCTTCCTAATTTGGTTTGGAATTTTTGATTTGCGCGATAACAGAAAAATTGTTAGCGCTATGCTTGATGTTGCACGAAACGGAGTGTTGGAAAACAGCAGAATTGTAACGCTAGTCATTGTTGAGCCTATTGCAAACCCATGTTCATCTGGGTCTTGTCTTTATAGCTGAACCAATATTTAAGTTTACTGCCAACATTGACTACTATAAGAAAATTGCTGCACGAAAATTTTGAATTGCATAACCTTAGAAATTGTTTTGCAAGATTATTTGTAAACACCCCAAAAATATTTAATTTCTGATTACTGTTGCTCTGTTTGTTAAGAAGCAGCATCATTGCTGGTTGAAACCACGCTTGTACTGTCTCTGTACTCTGTGTATCTTAACATTGAAAAGGTTCTGGTGCATTTAAATATAACATTGCTTCTACATACATTATTTCTCAGTGTTTGGTGCAGAAAATGCACATCGCTATGCGTAGTACGGAAATTCGATCCTATCATGTAAGCTCGATGGAGAAGGTTGCACTACACTTATTTTGTATTGTGGCAATATAAAACTGCTATATTGTATTGAAAGACCGGTAAACGTGGCTACGCAACATAGATGTACTCACAGTGTCCTTATTTCTAGAAACTCATTTAAAAATCATTTAAAAAGTTCTCACTTTCAACGATGTTTGCTACTGAGATAGCTTTAAAAACAACTCACATTGTTTGTTGTAGCGAAGGACTACGAAATTTTATTCCACGTATCGTCTGGTCCACATATCACTTGGGTTTGAATTCAGGATTGCAAGTTTCTAGCCGTTTTGCATCGGTTTACGCATAAATATATTAGCTATGTGGGTCCCAGGAGGAGCGCCCATAGCCAGACCATCTGTCTGCTCGTACACCATACCACCAAAAGGGAAATTAAATGTTTTTATCTATTATGCTAATGGCCTACCAGTTTGTCAGGCGGGTAGGGCGACACCACTTCGTTACATTCAGTAGCACTCTTGATGAACTCTAGCGTTTCATCAATAGGTTCGTTTACAAATAGTGCCTTGACATCAAAACTCGCCATAGAATCTTTATGAAAGCCAGACTTGAAACATCGTTGCATATAAATTCAGAATGAAGTATTAACCGTACATCGATTTTTAGGTTTGGTTTCTCGAATCAATATCAGAAATTACGCGCTGCATGATATAATGGGTATTAGGGTATATTTTTGTTATGTACATTTGGAGAACCGTAAAGATTGAAATCTGCTAGCCGGTTGCTAAAAGATTTAGTACTGCATATCACTAATGAGTTTGCAGTTTTTTGAGGTTCTGAAAAAATTTTATAATTTTGCTTTCAATTCGAAACATGATCTTGTAAAGATCTTGCTGAGCCGAGAGCCGAAAATGTGCATTATCGTGAATGATTTTACATACTGTGTTCACATAATTCATCTGATCTAAAATTACGACGCTATCGTCCTTGTTGAAACTCGTTATAGCTAGATCCAAATTGGACGACAATTTCTTAATATGCTGATGCTGCTCAGAGAAGTTGAAAAGCGCCTTGTTATTTTTAAAGTTTGAAGTTTTAAAGTTAAGTTTTAAAGTTTTTAAAGTTAAAAGTTTAAAGTTAAGTTTAAAGTTAGTTTTTAAAGTTAAAGTCGTCGTATTGACCGTTCCCAGTAGCTTATTCTTGTAACCTAGCCCGGATCTACAATCCGTGACCTACAGCAAAATTCCAGAAGAAAGAGTTCAAACTGTGCGTACATTTTAAGCGTATCAACCTCATTATAATATGTTGGCACAAAATCTACTTTATAGTGCTACGTTATGGGTATCCGGCACTGGCACATTGAAGATATTAAATAAGCATTCATAATTAGCTCTAGAGCTTCCATTAGATGCTAATTTATCAAGTTCTGAGCTTATTGCGATCCGTACCAGTGTTTTGCTCGTTAAGCTTTGCTTCTATTCAAGGGATGTAGATCGAAACTATGTGCCAATTAAAGTACCAAGCGACGTTTACATTCCGTAAAGCCACGTTTACCGGTCTTATATCGGAAATTCAATATTTTGTGCGGCAGATACTTTATTTTGGAGTGTCTACACTTAATCTTAAGAAGTAATTTCTAAAGTTTTTCAATTCAAAATTTCGAGACAGCCAATTTCACCTATTATTCAATGTTTGTTATAAAATTAAACATCATCTCAGCTATAAAATATATATCCCAAATGAATTAGGTTGCGCAGTTGTTTACAAGTTTATATGTTCTATTTTGAAGCGACTACATCTGCAGCTTGCTCAGATACGTAGCAAGTCGGACCGCGGAACCGGAACATCTTGGCATCTCGGCCCGAACATGCAAAGCGCTCAACAAGGAGCAGCTTTGCAGCTCGATTGTTTTCGAATATTCCGTTTCAGGCAACATCAAATATAGCGCTAACGATCGATTCATTGTCGCGCAAGTGAGAAATTCCAAACCAAAGTCGGACACGTGTTGTAGGATTTTGGAGAATTTAACAATTATACGTCTCAAAAATCACACACTTAGTGACCCTTCGGCTTTAAATTTGCTATTTCTGTTTTGAAAAACATCATAATTTTGGCGTAACGTTTATTGTTACATACATAACTGTATCTTAACCTGTCATGAATTACTGTATCATTTCATAGCAGTAAGCAGAGATTTTAATTCTTTCTATTTTATGATAAACATGTTTTGATTTCAGATATCGAGCAAAAACATGGCCAAATGGAAGGCTGCTTCTGCAACGTATTCATGCCGCGTCCAGGCGCCCATTTTGCGGAGCAAACATAGCAAATGGCCGTCAAAACGAGCCGCTGCGGCAAACTCATATCGCATTTCGAATTCCGTAATGCCATTCAATTTCTATCCATCGGTTACTACAAGTTTTCAACAAGTTTTTCAAATATTTCTATCTCTTGGTGTTTTGATTAAACGATTTAAGACAAATACTGTAGTATTTAAAATTCGATTTAGAAGAATGTTAAAAGAAAATTTCAACAAATTATTGCACATAATTATTGGTTAAAATTTAAATTTAATCATTTTGAGCCTTTATTTCGTTTTACCACGCATGCGTACTCTTATATATACGGTACCATGGTAACTGTTGCTGACACACTGTCGCAAAAAATATGCAACACCATATATGTACCGAACTCCGAAGTCCCAGGAGGGCTAGTCGTGTCCCCAAGGGGGAGGCCTTCGGCCCCATCAGGGAGGTTTGGGCGGTTGGCAGGGAGTAGATGTGCGGCATAGATCCGGCGCCGATGCTGCCTTCAGGGGAGAGTCGGGTGGCCTGTCAAGCGTTTCGAAGGGGGTCTGGACATCAGGAGAAATAACGCCACCCCACCCATGAGCATGTATGATCCAGACCACACTTTTTTGACCATAATGGTGGACAACGTCCGGCTATAGTTAATATATAGGGACAGACTACCTATATGTGAACGTTTGAGAGAGCGTTTGAGAGTTCTTCTTTAGTGAAACAGGACAATAATAGATTGTGAATTAGCGGTTTACAGTGAACTCAAAATTCCAGACTCTTATCTAACGAGAACTGGTTCGGAAAAAGTGTTCAGAAAACCGTTGCCACTAAAATGTCACATCTATTCAAGGCCCTGCAATGCTACATAATATTGGTGAAACCTATATCGGAAAAATAAAAAACGTGGAAGATCAGGCTCGGACCAACAACAATTCAATCGCCAATCAGGGCGGGTTTGGCACGGCTGCCTGCATTTGCTCCGATTGTTCTACACATATCTTCACATTCTTGTGAACCACTTAAATCCCGTCTGCTGAAAGTACATCATCGCCAGGCTACCATTATCATAACGATTTGATTTTGTTCAGCTTGTTTTACATTTTTACTGTTTATAATTTATACATTTGTCTTAGCTTTTTTCTGAAGACATTATTAAGACATATATTATTTACGAAGAGAATTCAGGGTAAACTGGCATAAAGAAATTTATCTCTAGTATCAGTATGCCATCAGAGGTCGAAAGTTGCTGCAGAAACTGCAAGAACATGGCACATTCTGGGGCATAGATTTCGGTCCATAATAGAATATACCAATGTGTTTCGTATATGAATGCTATTTCTGCAGTTGGTCATAAATAAATCCCATACATTTAATATTAGCTTTAATTTATTTAGGTAAACTTTTATTTGGTTAAGTGGTAATATTGCTCTTTAGAGCTTGAAATAGACATACAAATTAATTAAGAACGTAAAGGGTTAACACATTTCAATGGCATAGCTGCATTTTTTGGCAACGTAAATGGTATTTTAATTAGTTCCCTAGCAAATATTGAAACTTTGCCTCGTTGTAGATAACACCTCGGTAGTGCGTAAGGAACTACATTGCAACTGCGCCTGATCTGAGCATATTTAAAAAGGGATTCTCTAAAGTCTATGAAAGCAATATGTAATATTATATTCATCGCTATTTTCTTATAGATCCACATGATATGCTGAAAAACTTATAATAAAATATGTTCTGAAAACATAACGATATAAACAGGAACGAACCGCAATCAAGAAAGATCTCTACAATAGCACTATTTTCAAACAGAAAATGATAATATATCCTCTTCAAAGGACATCTGCTAAATATTTTCAATGAGAATGCGTTAGAGCATATTTCCCACTAAAAAATTAAAATTTTTGCCATTTATATCTGGCTGTTAAAAATGCAGAATTTTGTGTTAAATTTTTAGCTAAATGTGGTTGAAGTTTCACGCCGCGTCCGTCATTTCGAATGGATCCATGCGAAACTCACTGAAAAGTATCCGTTTGTACACATTCCGCCATTGCCCGACAAACAAACACTGATTGGTAAGTGGGAAGAATTTGGATAATACATTTTTACACGGGTGAGATATGTGCCGAAAGCTACATTTTGTAATAGTGCAGTAAACAGTTGGGTTCTTTTCCATTATCCCCCCAGCCCGCATTTGCCCGAAAATGGTCAGATTCTGGAAATTTTGGTATTTTTGTGATCCTCGAGACCTCCCCTGATCATTTAGACAAAAAATTGAATTTTTCAAATTTTACATTTTTTGGGTCCAAGTGCTTTTATCGGATTTCATTATAAATAACACGATTACACTCAGCTCGTCAATCCGCGTTGAATGGTGGGTAGAAATCCAATTTTTTAGAAAAAAATTTTCTGGGTTTCCAGTGGGGGGCCCTCGGGACCCAAAAATCTAAAATTAAAAAAATCAATTTTTTGGTCCAAATGATCAGGGGAGGTTTCGAAAAAATACCAAAATTTTCAGGATCTGACCATTTTTGGGCAAATGCGGGCTGTGGGTATAATGGAAAAGAACCAACAGTTGTATTGAGAACAAAATTAAGCATTTTCGAATAGTTTGGAAAAAACTTCTATACTGAAATTAAGAGCTTTTGTTTTCTTTCAAATGTACATTTTTCGACGACTTATTGTATTTTTGCTAGTTATGTATAAGTTTGTTATGTCTACAATGTGTTGTTTTAAGGCTGAAATTTGCAAATAGTTTCATCGTGTAAGATGTAGTTTTACATACTCCGTGAGCCGTAGTTCCGATCTGTAAGCGAAAGTTCGGCCATGTGGGCGGTAGTTAACACACCTTTGAGCAGGAGTTCTGTGCCGGTCATACAACAAGAGAGAAAGCTACTATAGTAACCCAATAAGCGTAGAACAAGCAAAACCGTTATCGCTATTCTAAGCCTTAGTATGAGCTTCAAATTTTATAGAAAGCTTAGACTAAGTCGGGGAATTGTGGGCCACCGGATACCCGCTGTACACTGTTCTTTCCTGTAAACTTACAGGCATATTTCAATACTTGTGACTAGCTGCAGAGGCTAAGCCTTAGTTTAAGCCTAGTCGTTATGCCATGAAGGAATTGCGATATAACCATTCGACTCATCGAATGGTATGTAAAATTATACATTTACCCAGAGAAAATGTATCGAAAATTTTGGGAACCAAGCGAAAGCGGAAGTCAAAAAATCTAAAAAAACTTTTTGTCATAACAGTAGGCGAAATGAACATTTTCTGGCTCAGCTCATCGATCTGAGTCGAATAGTACCCCAATTTCCGCTGTATGTTCAAATTGATCAGTTTCGGATTGGGCATTCTTGGAAAGACCCCGTCGTTAAAGAGGTACAACGGACGTTAACAAGATAAATCTGAACAGTGTCACACTATTTAACAGTGAACCATCATCCACTCTTGCTATTAATGAAGAATTGGTGCACAAATTGAATGACTATCGTGTCGGCAGCATAGAAGAATAAGTTCAGATATTATCATGCCAAATAGGGAAGTTATAGACCAATTGTGAAGCCGAGCGCTTTCTCAACTCTGAACAAAAGCAACGCGATACCAAATAGCAGCGTGGCAATATCCTGATAATATATTTGAGGTTATAAATAAATTTGTAGCTAAATAACAGACGTTGTTTTTGTTGTAGATGTTACCGAAACGCCCATTCTAGAAGAGGGAGCATCGGCGCTTCAAACGTGGATCGACAAGATATGTCGACATCCGATCCTGGCTGATGCTGATATATGGCGGAGCTTTATTACAGTCGCTGACGATAAGGTAAGCCCCTTTGGTATTCCATGGCTAGTTCTATTTTCTGTATTAGTGTCCTTGACTGGATTCAACATTGACAAGTTTATAACATCTTTGGTTCTAAACATAAAAGTGGCTAAGGATAGGCTTCAAGGCTAAATACGCGAGTTTATAAAATTGCAACAATGGGATTTTCAACACAAGCACATAGTTTAAAACTGCAGTCTAGCGTGCCTTTTTCAATATTTCTGACCCACCCTCAATTTTAATATTGTGCGAGAGAAAATCAATCCAAACGCTAAAATTTTATAACTACCGACGCACCTACGTATCCCAGTCTCATGTGTATCGACAGGCTTAGCAACAATCCCAAAGTTTACAATTTTCAAAAACTTTCTTTCACATTACAATTGAAATAATATTAAATTCAAATCAAACCATTACCATTTTTAACACTTACTAACGTTTGACGTCCACATCTTGAAATTTTACTGGATGCCGAACCTAGGTCGAACACTGATTCAGCTGTGTAGTTAACGAATGGCGTGGCACAGTGTGGATTTTCATGTATCGCTGCAATTGTGAACCCGGAATGTATCGCGCTGTAGGTTTGCGTTTCCGTTAGGACGAAAATATTCACGTTTTAATGAGAAATTCATTCCCTAATACACAGGTCATTTTATGGGAAAGCCTGAACACTGAAACTAATCGCAATCGAATGATATCTTATGTCGGTACTCAACAGGAATTGGCCGCTCGAAAACTAAAGTTTCCGCTAAACTGTCTATGAAATTCGCCACATCGCTCGCAAAGGCACCATCAACCGTCGTGTGAATACTAAAAATTTCTGTGGCAACAGCCGTAAAGATGAGGGAAATTGAAAGAAAATGTGTGAGATGTTATTGTAGACGATTATTTTGCACGATATATTTTTGCATAAAAATTCTGGTACCAGTTTACGTCGAAAGCTTTTAGTTATAGATGAATTGATAGTTTATGTTGTCATGAAGCAGGTTACAAAAAACAGTGAAGCTGTATTAGGAGCTATTATTTTTTTGCATTAAGTATATATGTTGTTTTACTTGTGCAAAAATCGGTTCTTTTCCATTATCCCCTCCCAGTTCGCGTTTGCCCAAACATGTTCAGATTTTGAAAATTTTGGTATTTTTGTGATCCTCGAGACCTCCAGTGATCATTTCAACCAAAAATAGAATGTTTAAAATTTTCCATTTTTCGGGTCCCCAGGGTCCCCCTTGGGAACCCAAAAATTTTTTCCATAAAAATTCGCCGCGGCTTGACGAGCTGAATCGAATGGTGATGTTTTTACCGGGATCCGATAATCGGATACTAAGTTATGGCCAAAAACTATCGGATGCTGAGAGGCTCAGCAATTGAACAAACATACAAAAAATCGAAAATTTAAAAATATTATTTTTTGGTTGAAATAATCAGGGAAGGTCTCGAGGATCACAAAAATACCACAATTTCCAGAATCTGACCTTTTTTGGGCAAACGCGGGCTGGGAGATAACGGAAAAGAACCCAAAATTCTAATATCATTTTTTCCAATGCACAGACACTAGTTGCATGTTAAATGCTACGCATGCACTCATTTCTTAATCTTCATTAGTAGATTTTACTCCTAATTATATAATATTAGTGTAACGATTGTGCATTTCATTTATATAGCACTCGTGTAAACTCTCAGCGACCGCGTTTTTAAATTTTCTATTGCACTGCATCCGTTCCACAGCCGATCTTTGCCAACACAGAGCTAGAAACCATACCATCTGGTAAATATTGGCGCTATTTGGAAATTTTGAGACCGCAGTATAGCGATAGCTACAGCCTTTGTTATCGTGCAACAAAAATCAAAAAGGTTTGGTACATGTAAGCTAACCTATTACAACTACAACGATTCCTCATCAAATGACGGTTTCAAGAAATCAACTAATCCTACGCTTTATGCACATAGTTATTAATAAAATTTCTGCCTGACGAATTTTTGAAAATATCTCAGTAAAATGCTTCAAAAATTAATACACTGCTACGGGTATTTTGTGTTCCAGAACTTTTTCTATTTTTAAAGGCGACACTGGCTTATGCATTATCACCTAAAATCCTATCCCTGACCCGTCCATAGCCTACCGCATCACACTCCACACTTCAAAATATTAAATATCAACAGGTTCTTAGGTACGAAGAGAGTTAAGGTAAGGGTATTCCAATAGAGAAGTACTTAGCAATTCATATGAGCAAATTTGAGCCACCCATGAACTTTCTCAAGCCCATCTGCTTAGTTAATCTGTGAACTAGCCTGAATTTCCAGCCTGACCTGCCATCGGTTTAGTAATCTCGATAAACTTTTATCAGCAATGATGTCACCTATGTTTTTAGAGCTGGAGACAAGCACGACATCAGGCGGCGAAGGATGAAATCGTTGGCGGATATTCGTTTTCGCAGATTTCTATACCTCCAATTCCAATTGCCAACGTCCAACAAGTGTAAGTTGGATTTCGTACTCCATTGACGTCAGGGATTTTGTGCTTACATTAACATCATACAGATATTGCTGCATTCAGATCTCATTTCATTTAATGTTTCTTCTGGCGAGTTCTCAACTACCGCGCGTATTCAAAAGTACCGTGCGTATTCGAATGCATTAAGCGGGTTTTATCACGCAAAGTTATTAAAAACGAATCTGTTGCGCAAACTGTGACCGAAAAATTCTTGATGCCTTATGTACGATGTTAAACAACCGTATTTTTTAAGTGCATCACAAATTATTTCCGCCAGATCCTTCGCTGGGACTGCCGGTTCAATAATTTTATTTTCGCTTTTCACAACTGCTTGGAAGCGGAATTCCAGTAAACAAAATAAAAGAAAACAAAGCAATGCCAAAACTGATTCTTAATTAATATCGGGATCATTCACCCAGATGAAAAAAAATTATCTTTGATAACATAGGTAATGCCCACTCGCGAACAGTAAATAAGCATTCACATGGTGGGAGCTATCCATTCATTTTGATAGTTGATAATATTCTGAACCCAAATTAAGAATGTTGTCCACTGTTTCATAGTTAAAGGAGTAAAATAAAAAATTAATCATAATTATATTTGTATTCCTAAAAGGAGTGCAACTTGTATTTACAGTACTTTTTAGTTAATATATATTTCATAGAAATAAAGCTACTAACATAAAACATTAAATTAGCATGAAAGCTCTTAGCATAAAGTCATTAAATGCACGATTTACCAATGGCGCAACAGGTATTGCAAGCACACTCACCGGCGTAAATCCGAGCATCGATGCCTCCGTGTCTCAAGTTTGCTTTGAAGTCTCGTTTTTCTTGAACTAAGGGTACTATCGAAAACTCGAACTGTCGAACTCTAGAGTCTATTGGAACCAAGCTAATAAGGCATTGCCTGTCGCAAATTATAATCCACTCCTAAACAATCTGTGTCCTCCCATGTACCTTAGGAAACATCCAAAAATTCAATTACCTGAGCATTGAAGCCGAATTTTAATAAAATAGGTGACTTTTTACAGGATCGAGGGCAAACATGAGAAGTGGTGTGTTTTAGTGCAAGGCCAGATTATGTTATAATTTCTACCTTTATTTAAATTTTGTCATATAATCTGGATAATATATGCTTTTTTAGCGAAGATGAAATTGGCAAATTCCAACGCGAAACTGCGCAACAAATCGTAAACTGCGTTGTCAATTGCATTCAATGCTTCACTGAATTTCGAAGAACACTCAGTACAAGTATAAACTGGATTAATATAAATGTAATGCGGGAACCTTATGTATAAACATTAGAATACCCCAAGGCGAAATCTAATTCACGCGTTCTACAATTCGTGACTGAATTCAAATTTACTTAAATGAACTTATAATGTCTCTATATAAAATTAGTTTCACTGATTCAATTCTAAATCAATTTAAGGTTCTGAATGCGAGATATCAATTTAGATTTGCTTTGATACGCAATGTGGTTTCGCTTGTGAAATTAAGTTGACTAGTTATGTGAATTCAAATTTATTTACTATAGTAATTCACGTTAAATTCCCGCTTTAATACTAGGATTACTTGGGAACTCAATTTGATTGTGGCTTCGCATTATATGCTAAGTCTGAATGGAATTGTTTTAACTTCAGTAAAATCAATTTATATTACTCTAACCGAATTTCATTTAAATTTATTACGGTTTAGGTTTTTTCCTAAATTCGTACACATATCCTACAGCAATTCCCGAATAATTTGGACGCATTAATGGTTATAGTTTAGGCAAGTATAGAAACTGCCCCAGCTAGAGAGATTCCGATTACACATATACTTGCCGTATGTCACAATTTTGATAAACTGGTTTTGAAATTGGGTTTCTGTAGAAGGCAAGTAAAGATGTTTGCCAAGAAAATTTTGACCAACTAAAGCTGCTTGATTGGATCTGAAAACTCGAAAATTTGAAAAAAATCGTGAAGTACAACACAACGTTAATGCAAAAATTTTCATCATCCATTTAATTACTGATGGTCGACGACAGATGAGGTTTTTATATATTGTGATAAATATGGTACAATATCCACTTTGTTTAATTTAAATGTTCGTGCATTACAAAGCACTTTATCTGCGCGATAAGTCTTGCTTCTCAGGAAATTTCACTTATAATATGCATATAGTATTACATTTTCACAAAATTTTAGTAATTTTAGTAAAATATATATTTGCAATTTTAGCATAATTTTTAATACAGGAAAAGTTATGTTTCTAGAAATTTTCACATTCACAAAAACTCACTCCTCTCTCCCCAGAACTATGATCAACCTCCTAAGCGGGCGAACCTTGACGTGATACTACAGTCTGCATCAACATCGTGCGATGTTTTATTGTAGGCAGTAGGTAAAACAGAATACGTTTGCAATAAGGTTCGTCGCAAGCTCTTCAAATGTGGAGGGGGCCGGCAAAAAAGTGGAGAAGGCCGGTCGTTTATAGCCTCCATTAGTAAATTTTTAACGTTTATCAGTAAAAAGTGGGAGGGATCGCTGTCCCCTGGCAACCGCTCTTGTGACACTCTTGTTTGCAACTTGGGTAAAGGATCAAACTTAGGACTGTTAAATGTGCACCAAGCACATTTCCAGCTTGATGTTTTGTCTGAAAAGGATAACAGATATTTTTATTTATATAAGTTTTGCCAATTCTTGAGTTAGAATTTTTTGCGAAACTTGTCGTGTCCATCGAGGCTAAAAACTTCAGTTGTAGAGTATCTGGGGTTTGCAGTGCTATTTTTCGGTTACTGAAAAGTAAAACACATTGTTTGATTGACTGTAGTTATTTTATAGTGTCGCTTTTTTCAGTCTTTCACGGCGTATTGTTGTGTAACGAGTATTTCTCGGTGGGAACAAAACACTACCTCTGCATTAGCCTCTTCGTCTAAGATTGTCTCACTATTCCACGCCCTTATATCATATTGTCGCAGTGCGAAGCGTCCGGACCAACACCCGTGTTTATTATATATCCGTTCAAATTATATACCTGTGATGCATCGAGGCAACCAAGAGTTTCTTTGCCTTAGACTGAATTAAAGTGTAATTTTAAGGCAAATCCGATCACAAAAAGCTTGCATCAGCCTTTCAAATGTTTGAAGCGTCCGGTGAAATTATTTTTACTGGTAAGTTTCAAGTTCTCTAAACGTAAACATTCTACCATTACTAGACTGCTATCATTGAGATTTTCAAGCTATGGCACTGAAAAACACCCAGAAACAGTATTCTGGACGATGCCAATCCGCTAGGTACCTGAAGCTTGCTTGAAATGCTCAATGCTTGAAAAGCCTAAATTACAACTCATTGTTTATCGACGCCACGGTCTATGTTGTCAGTTTCTTGTATCTAAAAAAGTTCAGACGTATGCGAAACCTAACATATACAAGTTATGAGCACAACAGACTGGTTACAATTCTAGGCTGCTTTAGTTAGGGTTGTCAATTTAAAATGACGGCAGCTCAGTCTAGTATCATATAATAAGATCACATAGCAAGTGCAAATATATACTTGACAATATAAAGATATATAATGTGGTGACAATTATAACTCAGCAGCGGAATGTCGGATCGGACTTATGGGTAACTCCAAATGTTTATGTCAATCTGGTTTCTTGTGTTTAGATCGCAGTTGCTAAATCTACACCTCGTATTAGTTCTACCGAGGAACCATCTTTTTGGCTATTTTACGTCATTCAAATTCTAAAATATTAATTGAAACATAGGAACCTTTGGAGTGGTTTAACAAATTTTGCTGATGCTACTTCTAGTAAATAAAGTTAAGTATTTGTGTGTATGAAAACATACATTTTTCAGCACGTTGTTCGTGAAGTAAGTTGTAAGTTCGTAAGTGAGTAGTCCAAATTAGAAAATCTTAAACCTATTCGGTTCTTGATTAGGAAAAAATGTGGGTTATTTGATTGTATTATAACCGTTAGCAATGAAATAACCTTTGTGACAGTCTTATCTTTAGGGCAAAATGTGGTCCATATATTCAAATTATCGTAGTGTTTCAAGGCCAGAACAATTTAGAATTTTTGTCTTTTAAAGTTTGAGTAGCATTGCAACAGTATGTAGCTCATTAAATATAACTAATTTTACTTCAAATTTAAAAGCCCGGACTGACATATTCATAATTCATTTTTTATTTGAATATTCCGTTTCATAGTCTCCTGAAATAGTTACAGCCTGTTTAGTATATATATACGGTTTATTCGCATGACGATAGTTGGGATTTCATCATTTGTTGACGATTTGTATTTTAAATTAACGACATTGTACTGTAGTTGATCAGATTGCACTCGAACCACAACAACTCTAGCAGCAAACAACCATTCCTAACAGAGCACAAGATTACGTGATTCGGCATGAAAGAAGCCAATGGTTTTATAAATTATAAATCTCAAGCCAGTTTGAACTATTCATTTTTGTTTTCCAGAAAACTTACTATGCAAATATTATTTGGGTGTATCTTATTTAAAAAGCCAAGCGCAAATTTTCATCACGAAACTGCACCTTGAACTTGATTTGAAATAATGTTCGGTGATAAACGTTGGTTTAACAAAGAAAATCCACATCTTTTTCGTGCTAGCGTAGGTGCAATAGCGGGGATGTGCTTTCTTTTCGTTCCGTCGCAGAGTTCATTGTTCGACAAGCCTTCTATTTTCTTGGATGCTGAGCATCGTCCGGTTTTAACATTTTTGGGCGGCCTCATGATCGCTGGCCTGATGGTGAAAGTTGGTAGGCTGTTCATGTCACGGTTGATTCTTTCAGCGCTTCTTTCGAAACGACTACTTTAATTAAGTCGGTATTCCCGCATCTTGTCCGAAATAGGTACTACTCTCATTGGATGACGCACATCTAGGTTCATCACTTGGTCGAGACGCGTGAGTCCCAGAGACCATCGAAGAATCTTTATCTCCTTCGCTGGGAAAGCTTGCTTGTTTTTCGTCGTCGCGAGCCAGGATTCCGATCGGTACATGGCTACTAGGCAAATGACAGTTCTATAGATCTTACTTTTGATAGCCGAGGATATTCGGCAATCACAGAGAACTCCAGTTTGCCGCCACTTTCCTCAGACGGCATTGATATCAGCACGTACGTCCGGGTATAAGTCAGTGTCCCTACGTAGAAGTAAGCCAAAATATTTGAACTCGTGGCATTAGTTGGAAGTTGACGGTGATGGCTCCGCCGGTCCGTTCCCCAGTTTTTACGTGGTCAATCTTGTCCATGGTTAGCCGTCATCCGTGGCAGTTCAGCTGCGAGTTCCGCTCGTGGACAAGACGCTCAAGTTCTTGTCGCATTTGGATGGCAATGAAGACGATGTCGACATTATAGGATTGTCCACGGGAGAAGCGTTTGAATGTCAGCAGAGACGGTATTCATACATAGGATGAAAAGTATTGGAGACGACTCTGACCGAAGCCGACAATGATAGGAAGTGGCTGGACAGATGCTGGTCGTATTTACGTATAGGATTTTGATCCATAGCACATATTCGTCCAGAACGCGGTGCAACCGGAACGAGGTTGAGATTAGTTCATCAGCACGCCATCGAGTGCTTTTCGCAGAAGTCAAGGAAGGACATACTAATTTTCCGATTGTTCTCGTGGTAGCTTTCAATTAGGAAGGCGCGGCAAGGATGTCGTCTGTTGTTCTTGTTCTTCTAATCGACAATGATTTTTGCTGATTTCGACGATTGTTCAGATGCGGGCGTCGATAACTTGTTCAACAATCTTCAGTGCGTGGCATAGAAGACTAATTGGACGATATATTAGTTCTTGTAATCACTGACGTCGCGTTGTCAGGGCCGTGATGGTCGTAGTCTACAGCGCCGGCGTAGCGCTCTCTTTTGTGATCTCGGTAAATGGGTTACACGCACTTCATTCTCACGCCATCCCAGTAGCTATCATGTCTGCTACATCACCCGGTCATATAGCCTCATTATTCTTCATAGTCTCAACGAGAGTGCTGGGTGTAAACGAATCTGATAGCCGGATATGGAGGGAGCGTTAAAGCTTAATGATGCAAATTTCATCGAAATAAACTCGCCATTGGCATCGAATCGGGCCTAAATCTTGCAGCATTTGATGAATGGGATCTCGGATGCTATCGACCTGGGCAGTACCTTAGGAGGAGCGATGCCGAGTGTTGGCTAACTGATAAGTGCGGTTGACAACTTCATATGTGTTCAGCGTCTCGTACAGGTTAGTGCGTTAGGCAGACTTTGCTGATGCACAAATTTTTCGCACTGAATTTATGCCGACGATATTGTTGGATGGCGTTGGTCTTTAGCGATTTTTGCCATTTCTGGAAGACGGTTTTCTTTACGTCTGTTGTATCTTGGACTTCAGAATTACAACACACCTAACCTCCTGTCGATGATTCGCCTTCTTGGTTTCGACTTGCCTAAGGGTTTAGTAGCTACAGTTCGAGTTTGATCGAATTAAAATAAAGCCTAATAAGCCAAAATAAATAAGCCAAATTAAAATAACAACACATCGACGAACCCATCTAATGCAGAACATTTTCATTTTACAGAACAATACCATAAATCGACTGTGATTGGAATGTTAACCACCTTGATAAGCACATTGTTGAAATAACACGCATGAAAAACACCACCGTCTACCATGTAAAACCATGTATCATTTTGTTTTGCAGATGGATGAACTATTTTGTTCCTATTTAACATTGACAAAACGAGTTTTTCAAACAGATTTTGAATATTTTGACTGTTCTAAGTGGACTCAAAGAAAAAGTTTTGTGGCTCAAAATGTCTTCACAATATAGTAAAGCACAGAATGTGTCTCAAGCAGCAGTTTCTAATGAGGGTTTTATGTAGCCCTCATTTTCTTGGAGGCATCTAAGAAATCAATTTTCTTGCTTCATATAGTTCCACTCATTATTTCAACAATTCAATAGTAAATTTAAAATTAACTTCCACATTTTAGTTATATGAAAACGTGTATACTACAAGGGGCGCAGTAAGAGAAGCGTCGCCCCCACCCCACTATTCCACAAAAATCGGCAAAAATAGGATTTTCCCTTATGGAACACACAATTTTCCTTTAAGGCTACCATTTTGAGTTGCCCCCACACCTTCGAATAGCGCACTACGTCCCTGTATACGACTTTGTAAAACTGATATGAATTGATAACGTAAAATTCGCCAACTTTAACAAATTATTTAGGGACAAAACGCTACTCAAATTGTGCTCAACGTCTACTGATGCAAAAAACTAGGTGCTTGTAATGACTAAAAGTAGGCAGTTTTTCGACATTTTTCAGATCATTATGAGGAGAACCGCACTGGATCCGTTTTTACACAGCGTGAGCTTTTATATGCGCTACTAATGTTTATGTAACAGCCATGAAAACCAAAAAATTATAAGCTTAACAATGTTGATATCTAGTATTAGTCAAGACGAAGTCTCTTCTCACTTTAAAAATTTCGATCTTTCTGTCCGGCTAGTTCATGGCTTAGCAATATTCGATTTCAGATCCAAAATTTCAAGCTATAAAGTTAAATTTTAATGAACAAGTTTAGAAGTGTCGCATTTCAAACTCTCTAAATCTCGGCTCAATTTTGAAGTTACGAAATATCATAGATAATAGTTTTGTACTTCAAGAAGTCATTGTTTCAAATGTTAATCTTTTTAGCATCAAAACATTTTTCACTTCACAGCTGGTAAATTTCAAATATTTTGTTTGTATGCAGAATTTTCACGAAAAAAAACTGGGCAAAAGTTCTGTGACAGCATGTCGATGACACCGCTATCGGCCCATGTCACGTTTAAGCACCGGTCGTTATATCGTTAGAAAAAATAACTGCTTAGCGCGGTGAGCTGGGAGCGCGGCAGTTGCCCTAAATACGCTTAGGCTTGGTATATCGCTCATATAACAAGTAACATAACAAAGCAACTCAGATGTATGTTTGCGTTGCTGCTACTGTAGTTTTATGTGATCATTGATCACAGTCATTTTCCAAATACCGTGGAAATGTTTATATGGAGCAGGACGACAAAAGCTACACAACGTTTGGCCTATAATAAGTTAGCCTCAACTATACGTTGCACATAACTATCATATTATTAACTGAAATAATTTTTTATCATAATTCTGTTGTATTTAGGCAACGAATCTGGAAATGACGACATTGTCGCAGCGACAAAGCAACTTGCCGAATCATATTCTTGCATTGCTGACTGCTCGTATGACACAAGCGTAAGCAATTTTAATAGCTTTTGCTGAAAATCTAGTAACGAAACCAATTATCTAATATCGAATAATATCGAATGATGATGTCGACAAAATGCACTATTTATTCATTTACTGAAATACATTATTCAAAATGTTAAGGATCTAGGGTGATTTGTGGAAGATATTTCGATGGCAAACCTTTCATTGCTATGATACAACGTGGAATAAATGTTATTTACAATAACTATATGAAACTAAGTGGGGTTGCCAATGGGCCTGCAGATTCACTTCGATTTGTATATTTAACTCTTGTTTGAAAGTAAGAATGACATCCAGCTGGCGGACACAGTAGATAGATAAATAAAAAGAGGTTAGAGGGTGCGTCATCCTGTACTAGCAAAAAATTGCACTAAAGGAATCACAGTACTTGCATGATTACTTGTGCCTTGCGTCTTTGGTTAAAAAGCTATAAAATGTTTCAGATACGGAATGCGTTACAAAAATTCATTGACACCATTTCACTTTATCGAGATCTAAACACAACGGCGACGCTTATGGCTCATATACATAAGGTAGTCATTTTTGCTTATTTACTCAACTATAATTTATGACGCGGGACATTAAACTGCAAGAGAATTAATAGTTCGAAAATGAAAAGCACAATTTTATGGTGTTCCCGACATACAAAACTATTTAGCCTATTAATGGGAGGTTGCGTTAATAGTTGTCATGCCAGACTGGATAAATTTAAATCCTAATTTCCAATATATGATTAACTTCGAAATTTATCGGTTAATCTATCAGACTTCAGTGTGGTAGTTGTTTCACACTCACCAGCACCTGTCAAAACATTGCTTGTGTTACTAAAGGCAAATTCTGCCACTACGGTATTCTTTCGATTTTTTTAGAAAATTAACTTTTAAGAATATGAAACAAGCTATAACTCAGTAAAACCTTATAATGAAACAAACATTGATGGGCGTTTATGTAAATTTTTAACACAAAAGTAAGTATACATATGAACATATATACATATAACATACAAGACGAAGCAGGGCTTCAAGGGAGGTTACCCCTTTAAAGCCTCAGACCCCCTGGGCCGTGGTCAATCTCCTTGTGGGTACCGCTACCCCCTGGTACTCCGACCCCACTCCTCGCGGGAAAATTTCGGCACAATTTGATAAAAACAGTGTGAAAATTGGCAAAAATGGTAGTAAAATCGGCAAGATTGGCTCGTCGACGAACGATGAGAGGTCGTCAACTTTGTTAAACACTCCCATAGAGTACCTCCTTCCAAAAGCCACTACCTTTTGAGACGACCTACCAACCCCGGGCTGATCCCTGCTACACATCCAAGATCTTGTAGCGTCAGCATGTATGACTTATAAAAATCGATCATGGCGTTTGATATACTGCACGAGGCATTTGGTTGTTCAGCATAGCCAAATAAATACCTTCGCAACTTTGTTAAGCATTTTTTGGAGTTGTAGCATAAAATTTTAGCATAGTAAGTATGCATCGTTGAACTAGATATAGCATTGTCAATTAGTTAAAGATTGTAAAGCAAATGTAAACTTTTTTACGCGCCTAATTAACTTCACCATCGTCTCCCGATTAGCAACAGCGCTACATGTTTAGGAATCTATAACCATAAACTTCAACTACTGCGATTTGTTATGGAAAACACTCGAACTATCTAAAAATCTCAGTTAAAGCTTGCTAAACCTTTCTACAGCAGTATATACCTGTGTACACATCAACCTCACTCAAACATCACAGTGTTTATATAGGCCGCATCGCGAAAATTAAAAATACAGCGGAAAGCTGCCGACAGTGAACAGCTGTCCAAAACTGAATTGGTAGCAGTGCAACGGCGCTATAACGTGGTTGCACTCGCGATTCGAGCCGAGATCGCTCACATCGAGCAAAATTGGGTCGCCGACTACGCCATCGCGGTTCAGCAACTCATCAACGCTCAACGCAAATATCACGAAAAGGTAAATTTTCTTATCGACTTACACAGTTTTTGCTGCTAATTTACTGTGTTTTCGACTAGGCATTTATTTTAATTGTCAAACCAACGACGAATCCATCGTCTTGAATGGCATCCATGTGAATACGTTTAATTTAACGTCGAAATATTTATCGTCGTTATGACAACAAAGTTGTCAAAGCTGTTGTTGACAGGATATTCAGCATTATATATTATTAATATATTCACTTTATAAATTGAACATCATAGTAGCATAAAGGGCTAAACGGTTATTTTATGTCGCAAATCAGCCATATTCCATAATAGGGCAACCATGTATCAATTTAATTCAATAGGAACAGCAGGTATTTGTTTGTGGACAGGTTTTCAGAACCCAGAAGCCGAGGCCTCGCGAATTTTTGTTTCTTAACGGAAATTGTCTCATTATGAGCACGGCTAACCAAATTTGACGCAAATGTTAGGTATAATATGTAACGGTCTATGACTACCGCGTGTAAAACAAAATATTGAAGCTTTTCATTAAAACTAAATTTGATTAAGGGTACTTAGAACCTGATTTTTGTTTTACCGATCTAGATTCGATTTGGCACAAATTCATTTGGTGTCAAAATCTCTCTTGCGATCATACAGCTGATTTCTGTTTATGGTATAATTTGTGCTCTGAATGTCACACAGAAAGGGACATGCTGCTAAATCATATATATATATATATATATATATATATATATATATATATATATATATATATATATATATATATATATATATATATATATATATATATATATATATATATATACATATATATATATGTATATATATATGTGTGTGTGTGTGCGTGTGTGTGTCTTTTTGTGTGTGTGTGTGTGTGTGTGTGTGTGTGTGTATATACATATATATATATATATATATATATATATATATATATATATATATATATATATATATATATATATATATATATGTATGTATGACAAGTGTATATGCCAAATTCTTCAATGTTTTAGCTCAAAGTCGCGTAAGCTTCGCAAACTTACATACAAAACTGTAATTTTGAAACAACTCTTTTGTCTTCAATCTATTTGAGCCGTCTTAGATTAGAAATTGGCGATTATATTCTACCCGATGTAAATACAAATGCCGCAATTTGATATTCGATACTGTATATTGCCCGCAATATGGATTCAAATTGAGATCTTTTTTGTTTGAAACCTCGATTTGAAACGGCAGAAATCTTAACGTTCTTAACTGGTGCATCTTGCAGTAATGTTTTATAGCATTATAAATATATATTATGCAATTAATCTATATTTTGCATCTTTCACATCTATTATTTTTTGTTTTTTGAATTTTAGTCGATGAATGCTCTCGGAGAAGCATATCAGAAATTTCACTCTCATCATCAGTGTGAATGAACGATGTTTCTGCTAAGTTCAGCTCTACGTGAAATAGCATATTTGGTGTTGCTGTAAACGTGTTCTATCGCTTGGAGGGTGTATATCGACTGGTTTGAGAAACAGTGCATTCAGAGGATTTAAGAGGCCGTTAGGCATGCCAAATCCAGAATTGCAGAAGAGACTGATGCCCATTTCATAAATAATAGACACAGAGTCCTAGTTTTTCCTTTTGAGCTACGATAATCAGTTATTCTGCGGCTATAATTGTAAACGGGTGAAAATTCTGCTGCACAAAAATATTTATCACAAGCGTTCATGTAAAACTGGCCTCGACATTAGTGCTGCGATTTTACGAAAACCAATGCTTATTGTGAGAACATCTGAGCAGTCAGTAAAATATACACCTACCATCTTCGTACTCTACCGATTATTGCAAAACGTTTAATTAGAACGAAAGATATAAAGTTTTAGGAAATTAAAGACTGTTGACGAAAGAGCACAAAATTATTTACGCCTGCGGGTAAATCATAAAAAATGGCTGACAAATCTGTTAAGCTTCAGAACATATAACTTTCAGAAGCATATATACTATCGCGAAGCAGGTTAGAGATTTTTTAGTTTTGAAGTAAATTTAAACATCTCAGAACGACATGACGGAGGAATGAAATATGTTTGTATAAAATAATATTATAACAATAAACGTGTTTATGTTAACATTGACACATATTAAGTAGGTTCTATAAATTCTAAATTTTATTGTAGTAAATGAGTATAAATAAAGCCTTTCATGCGCAAATCGTATTTGGATTGAACGGATTTGATCGACATCTATGTCGTAACAAGTTTCAATAGATGAGTCAGCGAGAACGAACAGTCATCGCGTGACATAAACCATGGATTTGGCAAGGAAAATTTTCATCGATTTCAACTACACGAAATTTCGATCTAGCTTTTTTATTCATTTTTCGTCGTGACTGTACATATAATTTACCGACGGCATGACAATAAACAGAAAGAAACAATTTTATCATCTGGCGAGCTATATTGAAAATGCAAATTTATTAGTAAACCCTACATTTCATCAATAACGACGACGCAATTCCTTCACATTTTAGAAAAATGGTTTACAGTACGCTTTATAATAAATTGTAACAAATAACAGGAGAGTCGGCTGTTCAAGCAAGAAACGGTTGTACTGTACAAGCTAAAAAATTAACAGTGATAATAACTACAATAGGCTAAACAGTGTGCAGTAAATAGTTCGTTGCTTAATAGTTGTTTAAAGCATAATTAGCGTTAACAGGACGCAAACAGCTATACTTTTTAATGTTCCCAATTTTACATTTCCAATGCAAGAGAAATTGGTACACTACAAATAGCAGTTAGTATATATAGTTGGTTATCGCCATGGCCTTGTTGCCTGGCTGCCATAGCAGCTGAAGCATATTTTTTGGAAATCGTTCCGTGCCATCGACATCAGATAACACTGGCGGATCCAGAAATTTTTGCCAAGGGTGGGAGCTCACCAACCCTTGAAAACTTCGCCCTCTACCCGACCATGGACAGTTTATATATCTTCGTAGTGCGAAAATATTTACGTGGTGGATGTGAGATACCATGTACCCAAAAAACGCTTATGTTTAATTTATTTAGCATTGCCCTATGCTTAATAAAATATCAAGCGTAATTATGCTTAATGCGAACTTTCAGCAAAATCCGAATGTTAATATTAAGCATTCTTTATACTACGCGCCTCGGTCAACGAATTCCCAACCACCGTGAAAATCCAGCTTGAATTTCTGTCATTTGAATACAAAAATAATAAATCTGGATGCCTAGCTATGTAACAAACAGATATAAAACAACCGCCACAAGATATAACATATAAAAGCTTGGTGGTAATTTATTTGGACCCTCAGCATCAAACCTACTGCAATTTAATACATAAAAGTAGAAAAAGGCACAAGAGGGCTATATCTCTGCTGCCAAATAGCAAAACGAGTTATCCCACTTTTGTATAAAGTTGTTGATTTGGTACAAAAAATATTACTTTTCCTGAATTTAGTGCACTAAAGACCAAACGGTAATCAGGAATTAATCAAAATGATAACTAATATCTAAGTATAATTATGCTTTTTTAATCTTTATAGGAAAAACAAAGCTAAAAATCACTTTATACTTACCAATATGTGCTTACATTTTAAGATTTTAAGCTAAATTCTTTCAAACTTTAAGTTTAATTTATGCAAAACATTTTAGGTCTCCATTTAGGTTTTACAACGTTTAGGTTATTTAGGTTTAGGTTAAACACGGGTCTAACTCTAACTAGTTCATCGAAAACCAGGGCCATCTAACCCTTCCAGCTCTCGTAATATCCTAATAACCCCAGTAGAATATACCAAAAATTCTCTGTCTTTGCCGCTCAAAACGGCCTCTAACAGACCATCTATCTGGTTTATATTTAAAATTCCATTTTTATCAGTGGGCGACCAGCCAGGGATGGGACCTGATCCCGCTCCCAACCGCCTGCCATTCTCCGTTCCGCAAATATAATAAAAATTTAATAAATTCTTAATCAATTTCTAGCGCCCTGAGCGCTCGTATATAGGAGATGCGCCTAAAGTGCGTCAGAAAAAAGCAGGAAAAAAATGAAAAAATAGTTCAAACTTCAGCTAAAATATTAGATTAGTAAGTAGGGTTTTATGCGCAAAATTTGAACTGCTACTTCCTCGGACACTTTTCTGTTATCCTGCAAAAAATATCTCCCGTGCCTAGTACTTTGGCCCACAAACTGATCAAAAGCTTGGGGGAATCTTTCTTTGACGCACATTAGGACATCTACCCTAATGTGCGTTACCCCTATCTTAATGTGCGTCAATCAGTTCCTATTCTGCGTCAGAAGAATATATCAAGTCCTAATATCACGCATCGTATTGAAATTTCAGTTGAAAGAATTATAACATGTCCAACTCTTATAAAAGTCCCTTAATATGACTTGTATGGTTTTTCCACTAGGAAGACATTGTTTCCAGCATGCCGTATGCAGATCTTGTCAGTTCGATATTATCCAATCTTATTTACAAAAAATAACCTATAGTAGGTTTTGGAGAGCCTGTAATTCGGCATTTACCTTAAAATGTATGCACCTAGGGCCGTGTTTTGTCACGGCCTACCGCGGCTCTAGGGTCGGTTTTGACTAATCGCTTCTTGCCATTGTGACATTTTTAGGGCCGCTCTAGGCTCTTGTAAAACGTAGCTAACAGCCGAGCTCGGCCCTAAAATTTTCACACAGGCCAGTCCCGACTCTTTGAAAAGCCGCCAAAAAACGGAACGCGTTACTAGTTTAGCTAGCTACAGAACAGTATGACATAAAATAAAGAATAAAACCTGGCGCTTTTAAGTCACCTAAAGTAACGTGTACCACGGTTCGTACTTGCTGGCTGATTGTCGCTTAAATTTTTGGAAAAGAAAGATCGCGGGTTGTGTCGGCTAAATAAATATTTTTGCACAACCGACGCGGACTATGGGAACATTATATAGGGCCGAGACCGGCCCGTACGTTCGTACTAAGCTAGCTAGGCTGTGTATTTTATTCAGCAAGGGCCGAACTCGACTATGCCAAGGCGTACGTTTATGTCACGGTCCGGAGTGGTCTCTGTGACAGAATCCGGCCCTAGGTGCACACATCTTAAGGTAAATGACGCATAAAATGGCAAAAAATAAAAACTGAAAAATATTGAATTTTTGACTGAAAGTCCCAAAAATAAAATGAAGTGACAAATATGGAATTGAAACAAATACCGCAATAGCATATAAGAATGTTAACCTTTAAAGGGAATTCAAGCTGAACAGTTAGGACAAAAAAGTATCGCTTTGTGGATACTCCGCCACAATTTTCATGCTGCCATTTCCCGCAATCCGTGCACTGTATCCACTGAATTTCTGGCAAATGTTTACCGTACTGTTTTGTACCTGAGGCGTTTTACCACATCTCGAGATAGCTGCTTGACTTTAACCATCTTGCTGATCCTACAAATATAGCACTTAACCAGGTTGGTCTTTATGGAAGATGAGTCCGACCGGGGAAACTTGTACACAAGAAAGAATAGGAGGCAAAAATTGACGCAGTGTTGTTGTGATAAATATTTTGGTTGGTGTGAAAAGGGAAAAATTTTTCGTGCCGAACCGTACTCAGCTCATGACAAAATACAGACAATATCATTACAAAACAATGTGATTTTTAGTAAAGTCACCCTACCAAACGTAGTTTTAATTCCAAAGAGATAAAGATTCAACAGCAAAACAGTACGCCTCATCTATGTATAATTAAAGATTAACTTGCATTCCATTATATACGACTTAAAGCCTAAATGTTATAGGTAAGCTAAACGATTGAGACAATTGGTTGACTTAGCTTAGTGATAGCACAGGGTTCATTGAAGCGTCGAGTATTTAGGCTTAGGATGCCCAGCCTATATTTTATACAGTCACAGTCTATATCGCCATGCCTATATTCAACCCACTAAAGTGATATTCGCCTGCAGTGCCTCTACCACCGGATGGTTGAAATCGTAGTAACATCCGAAATTTTCAGGATCGAAATATATATCAATATAAATGACGCACTTTAGGGCACCACAAGAATGCACCAATACAGAACAAATAAAAAATGACGCACATTAGGTATTTTGACGCACTTTGGGGTGTACTTTTAAAAATGGTATTTTAGGTAACATAACAATTTTTAGAAGAAAAACATTTTATATGGAGACATAGAAGACAAGATGGGCAGCAAATAAAAAAAGTTTGGCGAAATCGCACAAAAATTGGTCAAGATATGACCAAAAATGCTAAGACAATTTCGTTACGACCGCACTTACCTTTTTCTTCTTTTTTTCAAAAAAACAATTCAGTCGAGCGTAATAAAATTTATAGAAACCGAAATAATTCAAAAATAACACTAAAATATGCAGCTGACAACAAGCTTAATTCTGATACCAATAATAATGATCTATCTTTAGAAATAAAAATTTTACGTGTGGAAACAAAAATGACTGACGCAGTTTGGGGTGTGACGC
>JASANE010008759.1:0-10047 GCA_030248225.1 Trileptium ribeirensis
GCATATGGAGAACATGTTTATAAATATTCTTAGTTTAATCAAATAGTGTTGCTCTGCGCGGTGTATGCATTGCGAAAATTATAACTGTTAAAGGATATAGCAATTAAATGTCATCTGCAATGCGCAGAAGAGTAGGGAAATATTTAAAGAGTTTTACCCGAAATTGCATGGTGTATATAATTCGCTAACAAATTTTAGATAACCTATGCAATTAAAAGAAAGCAAATAAACTAATTTAGGAAACGGCTACGACTGTTTGATAAAAGTTCAATTTTAATAAAGGATATCAAAACGTGTGATGCTATTCATAACCATAGTTTGTAAAATTGAAATTCAATAATAATAAACGATATGTTGTAAAATCGGAAAATTATGAAGGGATATCTTATAAATGTAACCACCAAAACATACATGCTCATAACGGGTCGTGGTTTACCACTCCACGGTACGTAACTCCAACATGCTGAACTTCCCGCTTTGCCAAAAGCTCCGCAGCCCGCCCTACCAAGCAGCTGACCTCTCTGGCAGGCGGAAGGGCAATGTCACCCTCTTTCCGATGACCCTGCAACCCCACGGGACTTCGAATTTCGAACACGCTTGAATAAAACAATGGTTTCCTAACATGTCAAACACTAAATTTATCTGCTTTAACGACGACAACTAACTGAAAATAGTAAATCTATTTAATTGTCATTATATATTGTTG
The DNA here is from genome assembly GCA_030248225.1 of Trileptium ribeirensis. Lineage (NCBI taxonomy): Eukaryota > Metazoa > Nematoda > Enoplea > Enoplida > Thoracostomopsidae > Trileptium > Trileptium ribeirensis. The sequence continues at coordinate 707 of JASANE010008759.1, forward strand.
ATATTAGTGTCGGACCGTCAAAACCGCCAGAATGCCGAAGATTTTCCCGGTGACGGCCGGCCATTAATGACCTAGGTATCTGCTTGTCAACCTTTATGGATTTATGGGCCGTCGGGTGGTGGCCGAGGTCTACAGGCTTACTGTTGTACCAAAACTATGTTATACCAGACTACCAAATCTTGATTTATATAATCGCCAATTTGGTACTGTCAAATCTAGTGCATCCTATATCATCGATATATTTTCAGCATCGTCGAAACTGAGAAAACTGCTAAAATTAATGTTTTGGAACATGATTTGGACCGCAATTTGAACCAAATGGATATTTTCTTTGTTTTTACATGCGAGATTCATGGTGTTCATACAGCAGTGGAACCAAGTTGAAGTTGCACCCTAGGCGAATCAACCCTGAGTGGGTATGGAAGAGGCACCTATATATACTTACTACAATTGTACGAAGATGCAGATATGGTTGACACAATTGCACGTTGTAGTAGATATGGTACCAACCATTGCACGCAAGGTATAAATATAGACGTTACCATTGATAATTGCACAAAGCTGCAGATATGGTTGATGCGATTGCACGTTGTTATAGATACGATATGCACCATTGCACGCAAGCTATAAATATAGACGCTACCATTGCTCTAGCCGTATAGTCATAATCAGCAATATTTCACTCGACATGTGGTAATAGAAGCGCGTTATTAGCATTTTGCGGGCAATGTAAAGCCGTTGTCTTCATTTTGCGCGCAATGGAAAGCCGTTGTCTTCATTTTACATGCAATCATTACGCGACGCGTCTACGGTGTGCAGTTCGTGCACGCACATCTGCGTGAAAGACGCTTAACGCATATAATACTTATAGGCGGATTTGGTTCAATATACTATTTTTTTAAACATAAGTCATGCACGTTTCACAACATACTCTTAAAAACTACAGAATATAAGTCGTGGTCCCAGCTTATAGCCTTACCAATGTAGGCGTGCGTGCTCCTTACCCATGATATATTTGGCGGGTGCACATTTAAAGAACTGCTTACGGTATGGCCACTATATACTATATCGGCTTGATCCCAGTTTAATCCCAAATGCCAGCTTCATGTGTCGGGCAATGTCAATCTTCTTCGAAAATATTGCGGGCTGATCCTGAAATTAGCAATAATTATAATTGTAACATTGCCGAACCAACTAGACCCACCTATTTACATGTCGCTAAGACAATCTATAAATCATTTTCAATAGTAAAAACTATACCGTAATTAACAAATATCATCGGAAGGTTCCGACTACAATAAAACTACACTATTCACTAAATACGATATATGCAGATGACATACCCAGAGTATTTGATATTACGAACCTTTAAAATACGTCCTAAGTTATTGTTCTAAAAAGTAAAAATCTATGTTACTATATACATTTACACGAACTGAGAATGGGAGAGACCTGCACATATACAAACTACATGCATGTCACACTATCATTGGGTTATGATTCTTTGAGCTTCTTCAAGGCCTGAAAATGATCCATTACTTCCTTACACTCATATAACATACCACCACCAAAACTTTGTCATTTTAAGGCTAGGATCATGGACTGTTTTCTTTCTGGGCAGAAACTTACCCAAGTTTGAATTTATGGTGCTAGGTTCTCTTTCAGGTTTACCTGACTGCTCAAATACTATCTTGGTTCAGAAGAGGTTGACCTGAAAAACTGTAAGAATAGCCGGCAAAAATAATATCATTTCACCAATAGCTAAAACGACTACGTAAATCCAGCATGTTGATTTTAAATTTTGAATATGTTAAATTTTTCGATCCACATATGTTTGCAAAGCTATATTTCGAACACGAAAGTTCGATTTCTGTTAATTATATTTTCACCAAATTTAGTTAGAGTAACAAAACCTTCTGTGTCAGCTCTTAAACTATCCTCAAAATAATTACTAAGTGAGGCATGATCAGGTTAAACCCAGCCCAAGGTCGATTCGCAGAGAATATTGGGTCAAATTGGTCGAAAATAAAATTTTCTGAATGATAGGTTTTTTTAGTATACGCTATGAAACCACAATCAGTCTACCAACTGGGACGATTACTTCACCCAATATCATATCACAACCGCATGGCAATCTAATTACACATTGCGAACCGGATCAAATTTTTCGGTGAACTTTGCCATCGCAAAACAACGCCAAAGGCACAGCTGACAATTAACCAAAAACTACCTGTAAGATCAAAGGTTTGCAGCGGATCCATGTTCTTCATAATAACTACATCACAGTTTTGGAATACCTGGCTTTTCAAGGAATAACTCGATTTTGCAACCCTTATTTACTATCCTAAATTAATGGAAATATTGTTGGACACCGTAGAGACTTTGATTTAATGCAGTTAGTGAGGCGGTCTCTCTTCATCAGCATAAAATGAGAACCAACATTGTTTACACACTGAAGGTCATATTTGGGATTAACTTACATGTAAGGACTATTACCAATGTCAATTTGACCATACTTAATTCCCCATAATCTAAGTTCCACGTTTTCAAAGGTCACTGGTATTCTTAAAGCCACAATCACATTTTCAGTCCCAGAATATACTACCTTCACGAGTGGTATGGTGTAATACTTGTATATTTTTATGGGGTGATGCATCAAGGTTATAACACTTTCCGATATATTATTATTAATTGATATAAGAGTCTCCCTAAGGCTTAAAGGGTAGTATAACACTAAACGAAATATATCGCTTTTTAAAAATGCCCAAGAGTGTTTACCAAACCATAGATGCCCTCAATTTGTTCCACAGAAATAAATTAGATAGCTACCGTATCAGGACCACGTTAAAATTCAGTTTCGCATAACTTAATTGAACAGATTGATTAAGGGCGAACGCTAGAGAATTAATCGAATTTGTAAAGCCTTCTTTTACTTCGCCTCGCTTAACTGTTAAATTTTATATAACATTAATTCGTTTATCGTCGTCTTGATATCCCTTAGTCACTAATTTTGATAAGGAGATTATCCGTTCATTTACATTAACAACCTTAGATGATATTATGGTTAATGTTGTATTCAATGAATGAAGGAAGGGCTATTCGAACGCTGTAAGCATTAGCACCTGCTCCAAGATTAAAGCCCGCCGAAGCAGATTCTATATGGTATGCCAATCTACTTAAAATACACCTTTTATTTCGATGACTGTTTTTTATGTGGTTTTGTTGAAAATTTCAAGTTTTTACCAAGGATTTTCAATTTATTTTTAGCCCTGCTATAACTTGAAATGAATGCCTTATTTATGTCTACTGACATGCCACAGAATTGTCTTAACAGGAAACTTAAAAGTTTTGAAATATTTTCATGACCCACATTGAAACATGAGGGTGATAATTTTTGATCTTGGATACCAAGCTATCAGGGTATAAATATACTTTAAGGGTGTTCTATAAAATTCTGAGCGTTACCCAAGACTTCTGAAAACCACTAAAAAGTGTGTTTGTTCATCTTCTGTGTGGAATTTGGGTGTTGGGGTTTACCATAGACATGAATACTGAGAACGCCAAAAATTATTACACAATAAATGTAGAATACAACCCATGTATATCTCTTTATAAGGAAAACGTTATATTACTTCTCCGTAAACGACCCTCCCCAGCGGTACCGCTTCCACGTTCGTTTTCCTGTCCATCATTAAAATCGCTTGAAATTTCGTCTTGGAAGGTTAACGCGTGACCTTCCCTTAAGTGCCATTCTGAAGTAGTATGTTGACTATTCAGCAGGTTTGGGATGTCTCCATCCCGATATTTTTCAATATAATATTTGTCTAGCACTGAATTGTATAAAAATTTAAATCACACTAATCCAAATCTGTGCCATTTCCATCCCCTAATGGCTCGTCGTTGACTCACTTGAAGCTTATGATTGGAAGTAGTTGTGCTATAGTATTCCCGGTGTTTTGAGCTTAGAGTCATTTTGCACACAACTTAACTTGAACGGCCCATAGGGTGCAGTTAGGTTTTTCATCACCGAAGCAAGATTTACAAAAATCTATATGCACAATTTTATTGGGTTTAGTTCCCTTACAATAAGCACTATGCCATAGATGATGTTTTTGCTTTGTTAACAGCGGGCTAATAGTATCACACTCACTGATTCTCTTTAAAGCTTATGATCGAAAGTAGGTGTGTTATAGTATTTGCGCTACTTACGTTGGAAATTTTCGTTATTTTACGTTACTTTTCGTTATTTTTCGTTACTTACGTTGGGAATCCATCATCGTTTTGCGACAATACAACACAAAGATTTTCGTTGCAAGCATCTGTTGGCAAAATAAATTGTTTATCAAAATTCTGGCTTTTTAAAATCGCTTTTTCAATAAGCTCGGTTTTTATATCCTCAAAGGCATTTTGACACTCAGGGGTCCAAACGAATGTAGTAGCCTTTTTGAAAAAAATTGCAGTCGCCCTATATGCCAAATTTTCATAAACTTTCGAAAATACGATGCCATCCTAGGAAACCTCTTACTTTTTTCACAGTTTTTGGCGTAGAGTATTTTTAGCAGCCTTAATTTTGTCCAGGTCTGGCTCAATTCCATGTCCAGAGACGACATGCCTTAAAATTTTTCTTTTGCCCGACCGAAGCTACACTTTTCATAGCCTTACTGTAGCCTTTCAAAGACATCACGTAGATCCTGAATATGTTGATCAAAAGAAGGGGAAAATATTCAGATGATTCTGATAAATGAAGTTCGCGCACATTTTAGCTTGAAAGGCATTATGCGCGACTAAACTTAAAATGACCCCGGCAACCATCATATTTTGTATTTTTGGATAAAATTTGTTACGGAACGCGTTTTGGCGATTGAAATTCGACGTAAAGCTGTTCGCGACCACAGCCCTCGCGATTGAAATCTATCCATTTTGTGTTCGCGAAAACTGAAGTAAAATTACCCGAATGTTTGAGAACGAAAATTTGTCGATTTGATTGTGACATCATTTTTGCATTAAATTTGTTCGCGAACACTGTATAATCCAAATTTAAATGATAATACATTAGGGAACAGAATTTCTGCAAACTGAAATCGCCAAAATTCTGTTCCAACACAAGGTCTAATTTCTCGCACTTGATTTGATTTTGCCAATTTTCGGTTAGCGAAAAACCGAATGAAATTAAGCCTGTTTTCCGTAACAACGGTTTGCGATTCGATATCGCTAATGACAGAATAGGATGGTTGGCGGGGTCACCTTAAGTTTACTCACGCATTAGGCTAAACTCGAAGAGTCTAGTGTCGGTTATAAAGGCTGTCTTTTCTTTGTCATTTTACTCGAATTTCATTTGCCAATAACCACTAATCAAGTATATTATAGAAAACCTGCACGTCACTTTGCATAATTTGAGGTAATAATCTGAGATAATAGCAATAATCTGAGGTCTAGGCAGTCCTCGATTCGAGGAATGGGAAACACATCACATGTGGTAACCGCATTTAGTTTCTTATAGTCCACGCTGATTCTATTCTTTCCGTCCTTTTTACTAACAATAACAACAGAGGAAGTCCAAGGAGACGCCGAAGGCCTAATTATACCATATTTTTCCTTTTTCTCCAGTGGAATTTTTACGTTATCGTTAGATGGCCGTGGGATTCTATAGGATCGCTGATATATTGGTGGGCTGTCCCCACAATTAATTGGATGTTTGTCAAATTTAATCTACCCAAATCTTAATCTGCAAAAGAGAATACACTAGTCCTAGAATTTAAAACTTGGCACATTTCCCATTTTTGATGCCCGCTTAAGTTCAGGTTCCGAACCCTGTAAAAAGATAAATTGGGCAGTGTGATATCATTTTCGATAATTGACTTTGGTGTCACCCTACATAAGCAAGGGTTGATATCGGGAAGATTTTATACACTGTTGCCATTAACATTTGATGCACGCTTCCCTTACTCTGTGACGTAGTCCTATGTTCATGTCTACTGTGCATCTCCACAAAGTGCAGGAGAACCTCCTGGTTCAGTAACCTTTGCAGAAAACGGAATGTATATGGGCCATATTTAACGGAACTATGAAGCGGCAGAATGTTATTCAATTCCACCTGGAAGCATTGCGGAGAAGTGTTCACAAGTACCTACGAGTACCTATTAACGAGGAATTTCAAACACCGCGTTAATATCGCAGAGGCTGCTCCTACCTACGTCATCCAAGCAGACGTTGCATTGCCGGTATCAAGGAAAAAAGTGTCCGGGGAAAATTGTGTCCGGGCGGACACTTTTTTCCGGAAAAAAGTGCCCGCCTTACCCGGACATTTTTCCAATCGGGACACTATTTTCCAGAAGAAGTGTATGGCAGTACATAATTTTCTGGAAAAATGTGTCCTGCGGATACTATTTTCCGGAAAAAAGTGTCCGCCAGGACAATATTTTTCCCGGACATTTTTTCCATGACACCTATCCCTGGTTAAGGATATCCAAAAGCATTTTGGGTCAATAACTGCATTCACTATGGCCTGGTATTCTAATCCGGGGCATGCCTTTCCGTGCTACGGGGAACCGCGATGGAGGAGCGCAACATGGACCTTGGGGGCATACCTCCTTACGCCGCACCTCACCTCAAATGCAGTGGAACTATCGAAAAGTTATCGGCTATTTTTCTGCATCGGTAAATATATGTCAATATATGTCGTTCATATGAAGTAAATAATCTGGTGAATTCAATATTCCTAATTTGATTATTCAGGTGATTCAGCTCAATACATTGCTAAACCTCCCCATCATAACTTAAATTATAAATACAGTTTTTTCTGGAATTTATTAACGTGACCCCGTACTGGTTCTCATAAAATCTGGTCGCATCACATAAATTTTACTTATTTATATCCTGTGCCAGAAACTCTCGAATGGGTAGATTATTGCCGTTATCATAATATGTCATCCCTACAAATATATTATAATCCGAGTTTGCCGCTCCACGGTTTTGGAAATGACACATCATAGCAGAGTGCGGATATTTTGGCATGATATTACCTTCCATAATCCTATTAGCTAAACTTTCATTTTGCTCCCTAAGTCACAAAACTTCGGCTTTCCAATCATTCGCTAGCTCCATAGCCACCCAACATTTAGATATTTGGCGCACATCATCACACCATGTATTACTGCTCAATGCCCTGACACTGATTCAACTGAAGGATAATATTTTGCCAACTGCTAAAGTCCGGCCTCTGTTGATTATAACCTTGAAAATTACTCGGACGCCAGAAGAGTTAGAGAACGCGAATTGGGGGCCATGTATTTAAATTTAGTATGGTTTTATTTTGTGGAAAGTTTTACAGGCTTTGTGGACAATTGAATTTTATATGACCTGGTCATTTGCAAAACTCACAGATTTTTCAGCCGTCATTTGTCATACTACTACGGTTTTGTTCAACGTTTCTACTTTGAAAATTGCTATCAGTCCTATCGTTAAAGGTAATAACGACTTGCAACAACTCCTTGTTGAGTTTCACCATGTCATCTAGTTTGCTCTCAAGGTTACTGGGAACCTCGGGCTTTTAAGTGTCAGTGAACAGGGCTTCTAGAGTACCGCTTCTTGAGTGGTGAGGGAAATCTATCAATTCATAGCATTCTTGTTCGCATGCCCTTGAAATAGCTGCCTGTATGGAAGTAGGGTTCGACGTCATGACAAGCCTCACGATAGAGTCCTTGAGCCCATTAAAACGTTATCCATAGCCAGTCGATCCCTGCTATCCCCCTCAGTAGTTATGTAAGCCTTTCCCACTAAGCGTTCTATGTCTCTAGCGTAGATTTCCATAAGGTCATTGCCTTCTAGTCCGCAATTGAATGCTATATTGATTAGAAATTTCTTTAGTTACTAAGTACTCTTTTAGTGACTGTCGTAAAATGCTGTAATATTTCTGTATACCAGGTGCACGGCATTACCACTTGCGCGCTGCTTCATGCCTTAAATATGCAGGTCCATATTAGACCATCTCATCTTGGTCCCATTCGTTTGCTAAGGTAATTCTGTCAAAAGCGCTTAGCCACTCTTCGAAATCATCTTCGAAATTTCCGGCGTAGAGTGGTATGTTCTTGACATCGATCGACCAGCAACCAGACTGACTCGGGATAAGGCGGTTATCGCATTGAGATCCCTCAGAGGTTGCAACTACAGGTTGAGAACTCACGGGAGTAGCTACCGTTGAATTTTGCATCGCTGCCAGTACTACCTTGTTTATCTTAGATTTCAACTCACGTGCACGACCTATATAACGACTATAAGCTTTTTCTAATGTAAGCGTCAGAATCCAGATTATATTTCCTAAGGTTTAATGCTTAAGGGTTCTTCGATTGCAAGCTTGCGGCACCAAAATGCAGCCCACCTGAGAGTTAGCTAAAATTAAGTGTACTTGGAATTAGGGTACAGCCTGGCGAAAGCCAATTTATAACTTTAATATCTGCTTTTGATTTAGTTTTATTGTGGAGTTTCTTTGTTTGCAAAGCAGGCAATATGTATTTCGTGTGTGTCCTCTTCAAGAGGTTGCTACACCCCCATATTTTACTAAACCAAAACTCCATGTAAAACATAAATACATACAACCTGGAAAGACAGACACTTGCGTTATAACAGGATGCACACATAATTCAACGATTACAACGACTTACAGAGAAAATTGCGTCCGCTAAATTGTTCACCGATTTACGTAAACCGAATCCTTTAACGTTGAACTTAAATAAACTCAAATCTTGAACACTCAAATCAAAGCCTAGGAATACTATTAAGTCGAGCGTTACATAGTTAACCCCTCAGCAATTCTCAGGAACTTAAGAGTTCGCCCTCTCATTTCTTGGGAAATTTTTGCTTAGAGAACGCGTTTTATGAAATTCTCGGAATCGCTAAATCATAACAAATTTCGTCCAAACTCCAGCAGAAATACAGGTTTACATTCCGCTAATGTAAATGCAATGGTTAAGGCACAAGGGTTTGACTCAATTGGAATAGGTAACAAAACTATTATAGCCCTGGCATTCAAATCTTGAAATTTTAAGTTGTAAAGATTCTTAATGACTTGTTTATGATAAGTTGAGTGTAGCCTGACTTAGTCTTATCCGACTATCAAAGTAAATTCAATGGACATTGCTATAGCACGAGCTAGCTATACGCGTTGTCCTTGCATCCGTATGTAGCTCTCTGGGGATAATCTGTCCCGGTCTAGGCCGACCATATAGGACTAACTGGAGTGTCCTCGCGGAGTGATTTACGGGGTTAATGTTTCGATTTTATGCCATAACAGCAGAAATTCAAATTTCAACAGTTTGCCGAGGCGATCAAATTCGAATTTTGGC
>JASANE010008761.1:0-40629 GCA_030248225.1 Trileptium ribeirensis
CTACATCGGTGTACATATTCTGCAACTAACCACTAGATTATAGGTCTTTTGTCATAACATCCAGTAATTACAAGAAAATCAGTAGCAGATAGCAGAATATCTGGTCCAACCATTTTTTGTAAAATTAAAATATCATTAGTGTAGATGAAAAATGGCGGCCTTGTCACCTCAGCCTGCACGACTGGCTGTTGGTGTGTTGGGGATGGGCGCTATTTGTATGCACATATGTACAGGTATATATGTGTAGCATATATATACATGAATTATATACAATTATATGTATATAAATACTAATATATACTAAATATATACATACTCATATGAACAGTAACATACATAACTAAGCGTTATTTGTAGTATATGTGGCATATATGAATATCATTGTCGTGTATTGATGGTCTATTAATAAATACACATAAAACGTTTCGGCCGTACCAAGGGCCTATTAGACGGCCATAGGCTGTCGTGACGTTTTTTCTTTTTTATCTAAAAATATACACACAATCGAACATAAATATTTATTTACAAATGATATAAACATACAATATCTTTTCCGGAAATCGGTTGTTTTGCATGTTTGCTATAACGTAGAGATATACCGATCGAACGCAAATCAAACTATGATTCAAATTACAGAATTCATCATGAACATTTTATTACTGCCAAAGAATTAATTAGACGGTTTAGTGGCTGCTGTTGTGTTTTTTTGTTTTTATTGAATAAATTCACAATACCATGATTATATAACACAGATATATTAGAATACTAAGGAAATTCTATACAGATGAGTGTCCTTTTTCCTTTTCTTCATAATATATTCTACTGCCACCGGCACTGCCTGACGTTGTTGCTAAAGCTTGATGAGTTTTTCCTCGACATCCCGTCTGCCTTCGATGTATTCACCACTTGCTTTACGTTAACGACAAAATTCCACCACTTTCGACTGCTAATGTGCTGTTTCTTGTTGAGATAAACATTGCGCACGTATTCTAGTTCCATGCTTCATGCATGTTAATGCCGATATATCGCTGTTGACTTACTTTATCGAAATCGTACGTTGCCAGATGTTTCTTAACCCTTGCTCTATTATAAGGTATAAAGATATATCCATGATAATTACCGACCGCTCTTACCAATATCAGTCCATGCTAGCTAAGTTCATAAATAAATATTGAAATACGTCTAATAAATAAAAAATTTGTACGCTAGGTTAGAGGTTTTGTAGTAGTTTTAGACGAACGTTAAAGTATAGATTTGTTCATTCATTGAATAACGTATTAAATTGTGGGGTTCCATGTTTCTATCTATCCGTTTGTCCAATCGTCAAAACATAATCGATCGGATCGCACTTTATATCTGACATTTAATAGCAGTAAATGTGTTTCACATATGAGTATTACAAATAATGTAGTACACAATTTAACTCGCTTATCAGTTGCCATCACCGAAACATTTCACTGACATCATTCTTTTCAAGACATCTTGCTTCAAAAAACTTCTATGCTTGCTTTTATATTCAATTCTGCTGTATATTCGCCCATTGCGACAATTACAATAGCTTTTGATAACTCTTCAGCAAGTTTAGTAGAAAGTCTAACTTGGCGGGTGGGTTTGAGGTGCAATTACATTTGCTGCTGTGATGTTTTCTTAAATCAGTGCAAAATATCTAGTATCCAGTATTTTTCTTGAATGCTATATATTTCAAATAACAGGTTTCACACTCTACTATTCAACGCATATACGGTAGTATAAATCGTTCTCATGTAATTGTTTGCTCTGCATGGTAAAGAATATTGCACGGGCATCTATCATCATTCATTAATAGGTGAAAGATTCCATATTCGATAAACCCAATTTAAGCATATTCAATTTATTTGATCCAGCATGAGCTTCTTGGTTATTTCTCAAATGCAAGTCCAACATGATAAAGTTCCATCGAAAATTGTTCAATCTACATTCTGGAAACCTTTTTATTTACAGATAATGTTCGTAGCTTATACTTAATTGCAGTGCATTGAACCCTCGGGCTATTAAGATCTTGTCTTGGTAATCGAGAGCCTCATTTGTCAATTTTGCTTTAGGTATATATAATTTAAATTCATAATTTGTATCAAAAATGGTTTACTCTTCAATATCAGTGACAGTGAACATCTTGTAAATTTAAATTCAACTTTAGATTTAGGTTGCAAGTGTTGCATAATTACTGGACATCTCTGTGATGCCAAAGTTTATACCATTCTTGCTAAGAAGCCGTCATTTTCAATACTATCATTAAACAAGCATATTCCATCTTGGTGATACAAACACCCGTGAAATATTGTTTCCGTTGTTCTGCATTATATATATGGAACATGCAAAATGCCTAGACCCTCCAAGGGTAATGGTCCCGATTATTTGTTATAGGTTAGCCATTAATCTTCGTTTCAATTCATGAGCAACGAACATATCCAAACAAATTACACGGTGATAACTTTTTGTTTGAATTTTAAATGAGCTTCCAATCTCTTTTTACATTTTGAAAGTCAATATAAGCTAAAACACTAGATAAATGAATTAAATGCAAAAGCACTTTCACCAATTTTGAAACGAAATGAATCATCCGTACCGCTGCTTGGTAAAGTTGTTTCGCAACCGAAACATTTGCGTTGCAATGTTCGATTCATTAACGGGGTCCACACCACTCTTTCAATTTAGCTTTTTGACGCCGTATACGTTTGCCATGTTTTGCTTTCTTTCATTTGCGATCCTTTTTGAGACTTTTCTTTTTCTTTAGTGGCGCTGCCTTCAATAGCTTTATTGAATTGAAACATAACGGTAACGCCATCATGAATGCCGTATAAGTACCTTAAACCCTTTTAAGAACGTTATGAAAACCACAAACTTAGAGTCAGTCACCCTTGCGTTTTTAAAAAATTCTACCTCTTTAAACTCTGAATCCAAGATCTGAAATGCCAATGCTTTAAACATACAATCAGTCAACTTTAAAGCGATTGTGTTCTTAACACTGCCGCTAGTTACACCATGCAGCAGCGATTAGCACCACGCGTTTGGTAATTTTTCATTATAAAACAACCCATTAAAATAAGGGTTTGCACTGCTCCATATTCAAACATTTATTTCCAATATATCTTCCATTTTTAGATGCGAAACTTCCAATCCAAATAGCGCTTGCACTTGTGGGGATAATTTGATATCTGCATGATTTAACAAATATAAGCTATGCGATCGCAACTTGCATCAAAAATAAATTCTATATCAGAACCAAATCCACAAACTGTATACATTTAGAAATAATAAGAAACTATGTTTTGTATAATATCCTCGTTCAATTTTTATTAGATTCCACATCCAATTTATCTGAAGCAAGAGGTATTGATGTAGAAAAGTTGACATTTAAGACAAAGCATGTTACAAAATCGCATATGTTGAAACCAACTATTTTATCTGGGTAAATCCCTTGGTTGTTGTCAGTCAACTTTAAAGCGTATATAGTTTTTAACATTAGCTTAACTATATTTGGTAAATTTTTAGAAAAAATGAGTGATAAACCTGATTTTTCTTTTGTTGAGTAAACATATACTTCCTTTCTAGGTAATACATTATCTTGTAAACCACCATTCTTCATAACACCTAACCAGTTTACTGGTACAACAGCAATCTTACATGCCATAGTGTTTCTTAAAGTAATTAAGCAAATGGTTTGAGTAGCTTCTTCTTTTTAGATATAGACACTCTTTTATTTGCAATACTCTTTTAAGCACATTATGTTTGGTTTTAGTGTTTTGTACTACGTTATACGTAATTTTAACAACTGCGCGAATTAGCTGCAACTTTAAGACCTGCAGCAACTAGACGATGATCCTGCAAGAAACTGTAACGCGGTAAATTACGCTCAATGTTTCGAGACATTTTCATAGTTTAGTAAAATAAATCTTTTGGATTGTTGGGGTATATACATCGTTCTGTTGTACTCTCAATATATTTTCGATCGCCGGTTTTAAATCAAGGAACATGTACACAAACGGTTCTTTCATTGCTTGCTCAAACGCGTATGGTAGAAAATGGGGTCTCGAAGGCCACATTGGCCTACAAATGTATGTATCATAAACTGATCTCGAATGGTTGGGAACAAAACGATATATTGCGTATTGCGTGTAATCGTACGCATATATTTACCTTCATTGTGTATGTTTTGCGTTACAAATATTGTACTGATTTTGCTGTATCTCATATGTGAGAATGCTGCTGTCATTTTTCTGTCATTTGCTATCCCGATCATGAGATCATCAAAAATACAAATCGTAGTCTGTCAGATCACGGCTACTCAGTGGGTATATCCTCAAATAGTTGTAAACAGTATTTATAGCAATATGAAATTTTAGTAACTGGTTGATCAAATAATCCGTGGAGCAATAGGTAGATCCATTAGATTTTAACACTCCATGTTTGACCACTCACAACGCATGTAAACGGTATTTCCAAAGGTAAATCCGCATTATGTAGATTAGTATTTTGAACATTAATGTGAGAAATTGGTGGTGAATTTTGCGGTTGAGATTACCAGTTTTCTTATTTCTATGCAAATGTTGATGAGAAGTATAAGGGCGACTACATTTGAGACATACATGATCCATATTTAATATAAATTTCTAATATCATTTAAGAACATTTATGTATACCGTACCCATGCATATCCCTGTATTGTACCCATGTATCCATAATGTATACCCATGTGTACCCTTATTTTGTAGAAATACATGTGCGCTGTGTAGCAACATATTCGTATTAGGTAGCCGTATGTACCCCTATTCTGTACCCATATATCCATAATGTCTACTCACATATGTACCATTATGCTCCATTATTTAGTACTAATATGTACCCCTAACCCACACCCACGTGTCCCCTATAACTACTCATAGCATAGCTGGTTTTTACCTCTTGGGGCACGTTTTGTACCCTAAAGAAGTTGTAAATTCTGTTCATGTACCCATTATTTCATAGTGCAGAGGTACCCCAACCATTTCACTAAGTATTCAGCGTCCGATTTTGTATTACGTTTACATATAATTCTAAACTTTTATGTATCATCAGCTACAAAGAAATTGTGGGGCTCTTCTGCATACAATCTACCTAACATTGTTTCATTATTTGCATCATTTAGGTCATATGCTGGGAAGTTGAATGGGAGTTGGTTGCTGACTGTAAGCACTTCGCGTGACCAAAGTTGATTGAAACCACGTTCAAACCGTAACCGTTCTTTGCTAATGTGTGCTATCTCCAAGATGAAATTTTTATCTAACATTAATCTCAGCAGCTGGCAATAACTTCTCTCGTACATTAACGTGATGTAGTGTAAGGGATCAGGTTGGTATTCATCGAGTGAAAATCGACAAAAGTTTTAAAATCGTCGCATAATAAGAGTACGTCGCTTTCGAGACGCAAGCCAATCGTTTCCTACCGCCTACGCGTGCGCATAATCTCCATTGCAAATATCACTCTCATTTAGAGTCGAATAATATGCTGGTTATGCGGGTAGTGCTGTTTCACTGAACGGAACAATGTTACCCATACACTCATTAGGATAGACACTTTTTCGTAACGTTAAGTCCCATTTATCGTAAAATGTCTTCTGCGCTGCACAAGAGCCTGCCCATCTTTTTTCTTTAAGTTATCAACTAACGTCTCTAGCGATGAAGGAAGCATTTGAATGCTATCAACAAATCTAATCTTCCTTCCGATTTCGTCTTCTTAGTCGCTGCAATTGTCATCGCATCCCAAGATGAAATCGACGCCATCAACATATTCATCTCAACACGCTTTACCGTCATCGCAGTCGTGTTCCACTGTGTCCATAATAAATCGATTATCGCCGCCACCATCACCATATGGTACAGTCTACTGCTTTGACTTCTAATTCATGCTAGAAGTGATGTAATTTTCCATCCTCTTTGCAATACACTCAACGTTGAGTACCATTTTCTTGTAAACCTCGCCTATTTCTGGCGTGACAAGGGGTCAATAATACCATAGAAGATTGTGGAACATAAGTGCCTGCATCGCGACTAATTTGGTATCCTGTATTATACTTGAGGTGCACTACATCGACCGCAAATGTGACAATGATCTTTTGCGTTGCCGTCTTTGCCAACCACCACCATATAGACAACATTTAGTTGCACATTGATGATTGATGCGATCCTAATCTGTCATTATGATACTTTTCTGATTTTCGATACAACAATGCTGGTATGATGTTGACGGTTCTATAATATTGTTTAGTATTTCATGACTACATTTTCCCTCGATAAATTATGGGTTCACCATATTCTAACTTGTCGCTACAACAGTCAAGCACTTCCAGAATTCCATAGCCGCATGAGGTAGACATTCACATATAATATTGGTGGTAGGGGTTCGCACGCGTTGACTTTCTCAAGTATATATTAAAAGTCCGCGTATATGACGTAGGGTCGTCGTTGCATGCGATGTATGTTGTGGAACTGGATAGTTGATACAGCACTTGTACGCACATGCGTTGGTCATTGCGACATCTCATTAAGCGTTTATCCCATTGGTTCGCAATGTAACACATTTGCAAGCACTTTGAACAAAAATCCTTTCTTGTGCTCGTGACTTCTTTGACAAAATAAATGTGCATCCAAACTGTGCACCAAACAATGATGCCATTTGTATAATAAAAGATGAACGTATAGTTGGTGTTGAGTCTTTGATATAGATAGCTGTTAATGATACCGTTTTCTTCTGTGCCATAGACATTGGCTGCAATTGCGTTTTTTTCGAATCGGGGCATGTGGTATAGTTTGAATGGGTCCAGTCCATTTTTACATCGTCTTCGTATAGCTCATAGTTGTTGGTACGCTCCGCGTGACGCTTCCGGTCTACTGGGTGTAATTCTTGTACCGTTGACCGTAGCAAGTATTTATTATCATTGTTCTGGATATGGAGAACACCTTGGTTTTTGTAATTATTGACGGTAACTTTTGATACGTCGATCCTCTTAACGGTTAATAGATGCTGATGTGGATGTCTGCATGCTTGATGTCTTCACGTATCCATCCGGACCCACGCGTTTCGAAGTCTTCGACTTTTTGGAGTAGCTCGTCGATATTGAAATATGCACTCATTGGCAATGCGTCGAGATTTCTGAGCACGCACTGCACATTGATCCATAATTTGATCCCACGACCTCGCTGTTGACAAACTAATTCTCTAACGTTGAACGTGATAGTTTGAGAAATGCAGTGAGATAATGGATGACATTCGGTAGTCCTACGTAATATTCTCGTAAATACTCTTTTAGAGCCTTTGTCCATTGAAGGAGCTTGAGTGCGTCATTTCGATTGATCACCACTGCTTCTTGCTTGCAACCATTGATACCGATCGCCACTGCCATGATATCATCTAGATCGTGTTCGACGCCTCACACAGCCACCGATATTGATATCTTGTTGTTTGCCCCTGATTTCGTCTGTGTATGCCACCATTTGGTGTGCCGTACCAATGTGTCGTTATGCTTAAACGTATGCCGCAATTATCGCATCTCAAATATATTGCTTTATGTTTAGTATTGTTATGACTTATTAAATGATCACGTCGGCTGACTCAATATTACATATCGTAATGATAGCACTTTTAAGAGATTGTTATTAGCAATTTTTTAATAACTGAATCAAGATTTAAGAAAAAAACAACCGCTCGCGAGATCTACAAATATAAGAATGAACAAAAGTAGTGGTGCTCAACGCTTATAAGGGGTTAAAATGACGATCTATTATGATGCACATCTAGCCAATTTTGATTATTCGCGAAAATTAGGAAGCTATATTTCTGATTGACAAAGGGCGTGTTCGTAAGTGGAAAACAATATTGTATCATTACGGATGTGTTTCCCTGTCAAAAAACAACGTATAACCCTTATGAGTTTGTAAATAATATTATTATAGCAGAAAATAATACGGATCTGTTGTAAACAATGTTCTGCTTTTATAGACAAGTTTTAGCCTAGCACAATGTGATGGATGTAATTTAGTATAAATCGATGCATGTGGTGTGGGTTTTTAGGCTAAAAAAGGTATAAAACAAATACAATTCCACTTTGAGAGTTAAATATAAACCGATCAAACAGTAGGTGAACAAATTCAAACTGAGGTTCATGCTCGAAATGTAACAGTCCAATTTTTATGAAAATGACAAAACGCTTAAAGCACATTAAAATTGGTAAGAAAAAAGGGAACGGACGACCGGATACCGGTGGAGTGTAATCTCCGTATAAGATAATAATTGTGTAGTGTTATTACTGTTGTTATAAAATAAACAATTGTACCTCAATTGTATTGTACTTGTAAGGTCACACTCCACCGCCCGAAGGTGCACGGGATGATTTTGGCACCGAAAATGAAAGAAAGGTACCACGATTAAGGGTGTCCGGTCGATCCTCGTGAAAATGGTTGGTAAAGTGATTTATGCATAAACTGTTTTGTATATTATACTATACTTGTGAAGGACGAGTGTGCGTTCGGAGCGGCCAAGGGCCAACAGATATCACAGGAAATTTTGGGTTTATAAAAACGGTCATCCTGAGCCGGATCCCAGCGCACACGCCGGAGGATTACTAGTAATTAACTCAGTGTGTTTCTAAAATATACTATGTAGATCTGTATGTATATAATATAGAAGATCAGTGATCTTCAGGCCGAGTCCAGCGTTTCTTATGTACGGACGGGGCACGATCAAATAACTAAATTTTCGGTCGGAGGCGGACGAAATTCGAGTAAAATTTTCTAAGGCACTATTTTGAGGTACAACACTAAAAGTTCAATTTTTGGGTTTCCTACTAAATTTAGGGGGACGGGGTTGATTGAACCTTACTAAGGACTCTCTAGGGGTGTCAAATTGGCCAGGCGGGTCAAAATATTTGGTTCCCCTAAGTACTTACGGACCCCCGAACAGGCGCTTAAGCCTCCAATTTTGTAAGCCTTAAAGGGTATCTAAGATAACCAAAAGTCCCCGATTTTTAGAGCCCGGTACCTTTATCGGATCCCATCCTAACTGTTTAACAGGAAACTGGGGCCGCCCACCCCCACGGGTCCGCTCAGGATCCTCTAAACTCAAACGGGACTTCAAAATTTTATGTTTCCTACGCCTAAAGAGGCCTCTGACGGGCCTCTCGTGGGAGATATGATTAAAATTCTACTTTCTCCATCAGCCCGTCTGCCAGGGCATGATTCCGGTCCTGCCCCCGACCGCCTGCTGCCTTTCGTTCGCGAGCTATCTGCAAAAATGTGCCGATATCCCTATGAGAAACCGGCGCCCTGAGCGCCGCTATATTTTTCCTCTAAAATTACGGTCGCGCCTACCAGCGCGCGGTTTTGCACTCTTGGCTTGTTTTGGCCAAGTCGTCTGTTGTTGACCAATGCATTGATGAGCACTGGGGTGACTGTTTGATGCTATATTGTGTTGTTGTTTGTACGCGCCGCCGTTTTAGCTTAATATGATGATCGTTGCCACAATATAATGTTTAGTTTATGTCTCGGCCAATTGTATATGTTACGTGCGTTTCGGCAAACTGTTATCTATTATGTGCGGGTGTATTCGCTAAATCGTTTCAAAATTTTAAATCGATTATGCTTTGTAGGGTTTTGGGCAGTCAGGGGGTGGAAACCGCGTATAAAAGACGGCGGCCCGTCTCAACAACGAGACCAGTCGAGTGGTTTGGCTTTAAAGTTTGACGTTTGTCGGCGGTTGTCGCCGTAGTTTTTCTTTCTCTTCGTTGCCCCTGCGTTTCTTATGTTTCGTGCCCGGGTGGACTCTTCGACCGGCAGACTCGTGGAAGAGGTCCACCCGGGGTTTTTTCTGAAAGGATTTTCGATTTATCGCTGAGCTTAAGACCAGGGACAGCCCTTGCGGTGCTGTGGTGTCCGCCAGATGCCTAGCGCTCCCGCAAGAGCTGCGCCCGCGCGGTGGAAAATGGGTTGAATTTCTGACAAAATTGTGGTCCAAATCAGGATGAAATTAAAGAAAAGCGGATCTCCCGTGCTCGACTGGTTCCCCACCCACTGGGTAGTGCTGAGGATGCCCGGTGGGTGCCTCGCTTGCCGGTATCAAAAGGTGTTGTCAATTTCAGTCTTGGAATTTATTTATCGGTGAGCACGTTCGACATTCGATGCGTTTCAGGAAATTTCACGGGTATTGATGCACGCGGCACTTGGAACAAATTTTGGTACACCGAAATATTTGGGAGTTTCGGTGTCTCGGGTGGACTCTTCGACTGCGGACGCGTGGAAGGGGCCCGCCCGAGGCTTCTCCCAGAGTTTTAAAATTTTCCCGCCTAGGCATAGAAAAAGGGGCAGCCCTTGCGGGGGCTGGAGTGTCCGTTGGATACCTCGCGCTCCCGTAAACGCTGCGCCCGCGCTTCCACTATCGAATAGGACCAAAGGGAAAACTTAAGGTTAGGAACAGTAACGGAATTTTACATGATCAGTATGAGGATGAATCGAAGGTTAAGGTTCTGATCATAAATTTTGGGTTGTGGGTTCCGCGTTTCGAAAAGAGCCCAAATTGGAGCTCATAAGGATCATTTCGTCATCCAACGGAGGCTGTGAAAAAAAGGGGGGCAAGCTTTGGTCGTGTGAAACGCTCGCTCAAGCATAGTTCTTGTTTATACATAATGTAATGCCTTTTTTCACGTACACCCAAGTGGGTGATATCTTCGTTTTGACGTGTACTTATGTTGTATTTAGCAAAAAAGGGAAAGCCAATAAGTAAAACAATTTTGCGTGTTACTTTGCTAGGCGGAGTAGATTGATCAAGCAAGACACACCCGGTTGCAATAAAAATGTAGAGCCCTCTCCAAGGTATGTTTAACACTGCTTGCCTTATGTGCCTGTTCCGCTGTCGCACGCCGCCCCTCTATTGCTCGCACCTGCTCTACCGTTTTCTCTGCCACCTTGGCCTTGCTACCCACCTAAGAGTTCGCCTCACTGTTTTATAGTTAAATTTCGACCCCACCCGAACCCGGCGCAATTTCACGTCCACAGTCAACTTAATTTTTCTCACCGCTTTAGCCAACTTTGCTCATGCTCGCATACCCGCCCGCCCCGTCAGTAACTTGTTTCGGCGCATAGGTCCCTTCGTGTATCAAGACAAATATTCCTCCACATTCGGAATAACCCCAAATACTGTAGACCGACCAGGCCCCGTTGGCTATGCCCTGCCCGAAACTAGGATAAAACTTTTGCCCCTGTCGTTCCAAAAGGCCTAAGGTTACAGACCACCCCTTCTACTCATCTAAGTCTTTCAGAAACGGGTCCAACCGCCAAGGAAACTTCCACTCTGGAACGTGGTTTGGGACCCAATAATTGGAAATGAGGGAAAGACGGGTCAGCCTTATTACCTGTGAGCAGGCTTAGGGGATGACCCTCCCTCAAGGGGACCTCCATACCTCTAGACACGTGGGCCATCATAGGGGCCAGGCCGAACACATTGGTAAACCCGCCGGCAGCCTGCTAAGCTAAGCGATTATCATCGGTCAGACTAGGGTCCACCGGGGAGTCGTGTAAGCCGGGGTTGTCCGGGCACCACGGTGAATATCGAGAGTGGTGCAGCTGGGATCCCTTAGGACCAGAACTGGTCCTAGTACAGAAATGTATCGTCTTTAATATGCGAGCATTTCGCAGTTTTATAGATTTGTAGCGGTAAGAAAGTGCAAAAATATGCACAGATACGCATTTGAGTTTCTAACGTTTGGGTGTATAAACATATGAACAACCATTTGTTTATCCGTTGTAATTTCTGTCTTAATATCGTTTCAAAAATTGTGTACTGCGATTCCTCGAACTGGATGCCAAATACAGGACAATCGATGACGTTGCCGATGATGTTATTATCATCACGTTGGTTCACCCAAAATAATTCCGTTAGTGACATACTCTTTTAAATCACGTGTTGATTGAAGGGCGCTATAATCTGTTTTGTAACTATAATAAATATCATGTTGAGATGAGATAATTTTATTGCTGGTGCCTTATAATTAACCACGCGATTATGCATATGTGTATGCACCGTGGAAACGGATTACAAACGTAGATAGCAAGTACATTTATGGGAAAACGTATTCATATATAGTATACATACATATATAGTATATTTATGTAGTATAATAAATATAGCATGCACAATAACTACGAACATGCTCCCTTGAAATACATATATTTGATGCATAAATATATACATACTTAGGCCCTCCCGAAGCAGGGCGAAATCAGGGAAGGGTCCCAATATTTTTCAGGTATAGCCCCATAGTCTTTGGACCCCCAAAAAAGGTCGCTTCGAGGCCAGGGTCGCAGGTTTATCTTGAATGATGTACATTAATTGACTATTTAAATAATAAGAACTAAAGTATCTATTGGGTTTCGTGATATTTTTATTTTTCGTGTTACAGCAGGAGACTCGAAACTGTCCGAAATTTGGAAACAAAGTATAACTCCAATGAGTGATACAACGTCCATTACGAAAAACACAAAAAAATGAGACTAGATTAAGCATGGTATTAAGCGTTGGACGTGTTCCCTCGTGTACAATTTCGTAGAAATGATACACAAAATCTTGGCTCAAATTTGCTAATAGACTTCTTGCTTCGAAAGATTTAACGGTTTTTGTTACGAACGAAATTGGGTACAGAAAAGTTTGGTCGCATACACGCTAAACCTCAATCGTAATTGCAAAAAGTTTATTCATAAACTAGTTAAATGGTTCCACATGTTCGTATGCTTGAAGTAATATATATCATAAGTTGCATGTAAAAAGCAATTTTAAGAAATTACATATATCAACGTAAAGTTTCCAAGTAGATATTCCCGTAGATTCTACATTTAGAGAGCTGGTCCTTAGCCCGATAAAAACGTAGCCAGGTTGAGTAGCTGTTATATATAATTATAATAGGCTTTATATCTATACAATGCTTTAACTATATAGTACCATAGGTTTTATTGGCGAAATAATGCCAAAGCTAATTATATATATTACCGGTCACACATTAATACTATACCATAGCTCAACGTTACCTAGCCACCGATATTTATTCGAACTTAGGTACCTCATTCTCAGCTACCACCCAAAAAGAAAATTTTTGCTAACATGGTGAAAAATATGTTGACCTTCAGAATTATCGGATGATTCCAATAAAACCAGGTACGAATTGCTAAAACCTTACCTATTTATTTATATTTTATTTGAAAAGGATATATACATATTTAACCTCAGAATTTACAATATTTGTATACTAGTGTATACTATAAACAGTGAAACAAACTACAAATATCTCGCAATTGAAGGTTAAAGGTTGTGATTATGCTTAGTAAGCTGTAAAAGTCTTTGTGCTTGATATATGCTACCAAGCTCACTGTTCTGGTCTTAGTTGAGTTAAAGAACATCAGTGCTGTAATCTGAGTGTCACGAAACCTAGAATAGCTCAACTAAATGCCCGGAGAACAATTCATTTCTAAATAAGTGACAGCAGGGTAAATTCATTCAGTAAATCGGGTTCGCTGGCAGTTGACCATAAGTTATTGTATATACAATCGTCATGTTTGGTTTATATGACCACAACGTTGTATTAAAAATACCGAAACATACAATAATGGTATAACAGCAGTATAAAACCTACGGACTAAAAATAGACCATATTCTGGAAATCGGTTTGCCTACCTTAAGCACCTTGAAACCACTGAAACGCGACGAAATATTCTTGTTGCACTCGAGATAACCAAGCCATCGTACTCAGCGCGCAGAGACACATTTACATAGACAATTCTTGAGTCTACATGCCGAAAACGGAGAAATCTATATTTCTGGTGAATGGTCGATGAAAGATATTTGGGTGCACACCAGTCCTATGAAGAAATGTTTTCGGCAAAGTTGTACATATCGATGACATAATTCTGAGCGGTTTCTCAATTTTTCGATATCAGTTGCAAGATATGGTCGGAGCTAGTGCCCATTGAAATTTGCAAAGAATCGTTTAAAACCAGTTTGATACTATCTTGACTCGGAAGATGTGTCAGACCTCTTAGCGCTCAGCTACACGGCACATCATGTCTTTTGCTATAGATTAAAAATTTTATGAAAATCCATTCATCCCAAGATGAGTTACAAGTTACACCGACAGGCCAAAAATATTTTTTTCTGGTTTGGCCCCTAGCGCCCTTAGTGAAATCACCGCTTGCTTCACTAGCTGTGTTAACATTATATAACTAATATAGTACGCGACTTACGAGCGGTCCAGTACTTGGTATAATCATTGTTATGACCAAATTTATAGCATTCGATCGAATCCCGCGGACTTACTAGTCCTTCAAATGTGGATTTCATCACGAATCGTGTGATTATTGTATCCTGAACAACGATTGTTATAAAGTTAGCTGAACATTGCGAAAACAAAAATAGGCCAAACAGAGAATTAAATGTTTGTGTTGGAAATATTGCTATAACAACTTGTCAGGTGTGTCTTTGGCTGTATTTGACTTAAATTTATTTTATAAAAAATTTGGGCCACGGGGCAATTAAGCATATTAAGTTGTTGCATAAAAATAGCTATCGGCGCAAGACATACTAGAGACAACTCTAGTTCCGTGATTTTTATCCTGTCTATTCGGGGAAAGGCATCTAAAACGTAACCTGGTACTTTCTGCAGGAAATTTCTTTGTTGACGCTATCTTATCTGTTTTGTACCTTGAAAAAAGATTTGTATATATAACCTCATTACCTGACCCTGCGGTACATGGTGCTTTCATATCCAACATCTTTCGCCACCTGTTTCTATTGTTGACTACAGGGATTTGACTGGGTCGTTGCTCCATTGCCTCAAAGGGATATGACGGAACCAATGTTCGTAGTCTTTGACGACTTGACATTTTCAAGATACGCCGGCACGACCACGTGGTCGGGTCCACTGCGCTGGAGGATTGGCAGTTGCAAATCTTCGGGGCGTGTGTATGTTCTTAATTCGAAGTGTATGACATAGTAGTCTAACACTTGCCTGCGCTAGCATATCTTGAGTTGACACTGGATGACCAGTCCAGGATCGTATATCATTGTTCGTTAGACGGTCAAATTTTGAGATGCCGAGGATGCTCCGTCTGAAAAATTTTTCGAACACGTGTATGTAATCTATATCGCTGAGCTTGACCGACCATGTGGGATAGAAAAATATGGGCCGGGTGTACGCGTTGTAAACACTGAGCTTGGTCTTCG
The DNA here is from genome assembly GCA_030248225.1 of Trileptium ribeirensis. NCBI lineage: Eukaryota > Metazoa > Nematoda > Enoplea > Enoplida > Thoracostomopsidae > Trileptium > Trileptium ribeirensis. The sequence continues at coordinate 15,274 of JASANE010008761.1, forward strand.
TGGTGACATCTTTCGACCATGGTTTATTCATGTCACTAAAAGCTGCACGAGCTTTGGACACTAGGTTGGGTTCTTGCACGTCGCTTGAACCGCTACCTGGCATTCAACTTCTTATGTAGCAGAATCGCCCACCGTGTTCGAGGTGTTTCCTGTTAAGCATGACTATTAAAATATTGTTCATGCAACTGGCCATAATTTTTGGTTTTGTTTTAGCCAGGCCTATTGTTCTGCTTGCTGTGTTCACCAGATTGAGCATTCTTTGAAGCTGACTTTCACTTTCCGCAATGAGAACAATATCATCAGCATAAGTGGCGTCAGTCAATCTGTCATCAACCTCGTTGTACACAGCTCCATCTGTTCAGTACAGTGCTGTGTGGATTACCTAGTCTATAGCGAAGTTGAACGGAGCCGGTGAAGGAATTTGAACCTTTTCACACACCAGACTTTACTTGAAACGGATCTGGTCAAACTTAAGACAGCGCAGTGACGGTTCGTATAGTACTCGGATCATAGCAGTCAGCTTCCGTGGAAGGCACAGTGACTTTAATATTTTATGCAACGACATTCTATGAACAGAGTCGAAAGCTGCTTTGAAATCGATAAATGCCACGGCAGTCGCCTGTCGGTATTCGTGTCTTTCGTCCAGTAATATACGTAGAACATGGATTTGATCTACTGTACTTCTGCTAGATCTGAATCCACATTGTCGTTCGCATGTGGACTGTTCGCTGCACGGATTTAACCTGTTGGCAGTGATGGATATAGCAATTTAAAGGCTACATTCAAGCGTGAAATTAACATGTAGTTCGAGCACATGGTTCGGTCGCCTCTTTTATGTAGTGGCAATAGGACTGCTAAACGCCAGACATTTGGAATTGATTCATTCTACCATATTTGTTGCAGTAGTAAGCGTAGAGGCCAGGCTAAGTGTGAAGCGGTAGCTGTGCATCTTTCTGTCTGCTAGCCGTCCTCGCTAGCGGCACGAACGTTATGGATCGCCTTGATTGCGTCGAGAATTTCGCGCTAAGTGGGTTGGGTGGAGCTGTCGCTTTCGTTGTAGAAGCATGTAAACGGAAGTTCACCAGCTTGCAGTGGATTGGTTGGCACGTCGCGATTATACAGCATGCAGAAGTGTTCACGTTCCAGCTGTTGTGTATTGGTTGCTTATGTTTCACAGTTAGCATTGCGTATCAAACCTTTCTGATAGCGGTCCCCGCATGTTCATTTCCTGATAAGACGATATAGTCTGCGCTGATCATTCACTTGAAATGATCGTCTATGCTAGTTCACAGTTGTCCATCCAGAGATTTCTTGAGAATTAATCACAGCGGTTAGTTTGATAGAGAAGCTGTAACCCTCTTTTTTGCTATGGTGAGCACGTCGTGGTTTTCCCAGCGCATGCGCTCTACCACTTTTTGGCAGGATGTTTTTTGGCCGCACCTTAAAAATTGTTTTCGAAAGCTGACCATTGTTTATAGAACACGACGAATCGGTTCGAAACAGAGATATTAAATTTCGGTTGTGTTTCAAGTTGGTTTAATGACGACATGTAGTATCCTGGCGTTTGTGCTCAGTGCGCTTTGAGTCGATTTTGAGTTTGATGCGCGTAAATACCAGAGCATGGTCTTTAGGGAATGCGTTACCCCAGAAGGATCTGCAATCGAGGATGTTTCATCTATTGTTCACTAAGCTGTGATCTAGTTGGTGGTATTTTCCGGACGGTGTCTGTAGATAACGATGTCTGTGCATAAAGTTAGACGCACTGAAGAAGAGTTGGTGGCATTGGGCTACAGCTATCAATCTCGAGCCGTTATTTGTGTGGTAGCCGCAACTAAATTTTCAGATGACACTTTCACCTCCACTGACAGAAGGACCGATTTGAGCATTGAAATCACCACACAGTATAGGGATATTGCGTTTTGTTGCTATGTTGAGCCCGAGATTTAGCAGTTCATAAACGTCATCTTTGTCGTTAGCTGGGCTGTAGCGACAGCCAGCCTTTCATTTATAGCTTTTCACGATTTTAGTTGTGTCAAGATGTTGGGTTTAACAGCTATTCTGACACCGTGCTGGCCGTTCAATTCTGCCTGTAGCAGACCAATTAATAGTGTGCGGCGCCTGACGAGATGTGCAGGAGCCATGTGCAGCTGCCTTAGTTCCGAGAAAGCAGCAATGCAGATGTTGTGTTTTTCCAAAGATTGGAAAAACAAGTTCGTCATATCCTATAGACAGCACCGTTCTTACATTCCATGCGCAATGTTAACAACAGATTTAGCCACATTTCATTTTTGCGACAACATTAGTCTATTTTTCTTTCGTTCTGTCGTCCCAGCGACGCGCGTCGTCTGCTCAGCACAAGAATTGTGATTTGACCAGAAAGTTACCAGGAATCATGAAGGTTACCAGAAATTTTACGTGGGTCTCCAGACCGACAACCTACTGTGAGGCAACAGGAGACCGACTTTTTCATTTTGTGCGCACTAATCAATTTGCAGGTTTTGAGGCCCCCGCGGAGGGCCTTTCTACAAGCTGCTTCCTGCTTACTACAAGCTTTTCACGGTATTTGTCCAGAGTGAATGTGGCAGCATTTAAACCAGCCAGGGCTACAGTAGCCAACGATTCCTTGCTAAACACTGCTGTTCAACTCACATCGGTTATACAGTTCGGCATTGGGACTATGGTCTTGCTTCGTTACTCCGGTTATTCTCCTTAAACAATGTCCTTTAAATTTGGTCGATATAATGGCTGTGTTTCGAACAGCTGGGATTTTATTGTCTTGCCATATACGCCTAAAAAGCAGATATAAATCGTCAACAATGGATTGCCTACCAGGATTGAAAACTTCGGGTATAATTTCGTCTTCACCTGCTGCTGTTGCATTTCTTAGCATTTTTATATCTGTTTTGATTTCAAGCTCAGATTGGGGTACTTCGTTATTTTTTGCAGAATACGTTCCTCGTCATCCAAGCTCGTCACTGTTGATACCAGGTATATATTTAACGCTGCAATCGTTGCCCACATCAACCGTTTTTCGTGGTTTGGCGGTCACCTTTTACAGCATACTGAAGAATTTTGTGTGGTCGCCGGCTTGGTGGTAATGGGTTAGCTTACTTGCGATTTTGTTTCAGTAAGCTTTCGCATTTTTTTTGAGCCTGCGGTCTAACCATTTCTTTAGTATGCACTTTCCAGCTACGTCATTTGCAGAACGTAGTTTAGTAGCATCAGCCGAAACCTCGCAGAATACCCACAAGGCCTTTTTCGCCCGGTTCTGCTGCAAAAGCCTTCTGGCATCGTTCACCATGGTATTAGAGTTACCATTCTACTATGTGTCCACATCGTCGTCCCAAAACTGAAGTTGAAACGGACTCCAAAGCCTTTAATTTGAATCTTTGCTGGCAACCATAGTCAGCAAACCTTTTTGTGTTAACATTATTGTATGATTTGTGTTTGTCTTGATGAACCGTTATAAAAACAATAGCATGATTAGTGGGCAATGAGGTGTCCAAAAAACTTCTGCAATCTTTTACCGAAATCTTAAATCTTTTTTGACCAGGAATTGGTATATTTGGTTCCTACACATTGCTTTTGGCGAGTGCCACGTTTCTAGGTGCTGTTGATGATGTTTGAAGTTCGCGTTTGCGCGCAAACAAGGAGTTGGTTACAGCAAAAGACCCCAATCTTAGTTCATTGTCATTACAAGTGTCGGTTGAGAAATTGCTAAGACAGTTTTTATTTTACAGCTTTGGCGCTACGTGAGCATTAAATCTCAGGCTACCACAAAATATCTTTTCTGGAACATTTGTTCAGGACGTCCACTAGTTCTTCATAGAATAAGTGCTTCTCCACTGGCTCTGCGTCATCATTTAGAACATAAACAACAACAAGGGAGAATGTGAAAGGTTTCGAGCGTAAGCGTAATCGAGCGACTCTTTGATTTGCGAAAAACACTGCACACTTACTTTTACTCTAGTTGAGTACGAAACCAACGGTGCTACTACCCTGCCATTCGTTATCTGAAGCGCCAGAATATATTAGCGTGTCATCACTGTAAGTACCAGATATAGGATGACACAACTTGTTTATTCCATTGCCTGGAAGCCTATGTTTAGACACTGCAGCAATATCTACCGATGTGGCTTGTAGCGACTCTACCAGTAGTTCGGGGGTAACCTGGTGTTTGTAATGTCCGTGCATTCCAGCTAGCGATTTTAATTGCTTGTTTTGACGGATGTACGGCTTGAATTGCCGTTTAGTCATTTTCCACGTGACACACGGACAATAAGTCTGGCGCGACTGCTTGCTTACTTTTGGCTTCGTGCACAGAAGCGTGACGAAGCGTGTCGTCTTTCCAAGGCGTAGTAGCATAATTGTGATTGTTGTAAATATAACCTATGTTTGAAGTAACAGTTTCTTTGAAGGTTTGACGTTACTGGTTTTCCAGCTCCAATGACTACGGTCTCCCAATGCATACCGGCAAATGTTGCACAGACCCTGGGATGAGTGTACATACAAGAACATGACCGCATACAGACGCTGTCAATATGCCTTCTACACTGACAGATGCCACCTATTCGATTAACTGCAAGATACCAGTTTTCGTGTTGACTTTTATAGTGGCTTATCACCCAATATTCATTTAACCCATGACTGGGGACTTTTATTTGTAGTTTGCCACACAGTAGCTCGGCTGCAAGCTATAGCCCCCACGAACATTTCGCTAACAACTTGTCATCAAGGCATTTAACTTGGCATTTTACTGAGAATAGAGCTGAGCGACTTTAGACCCACCAAGACCTTCAAATGATAACCATAGCACTTGTTTTAGTCGAAGCGTACATACTTTCCCTGCTGAAGGGCTCCCAGTACTCGCAGACCCTGAGTCGTGCATGCTGCTAAGACGCTGGAACTAGTTCAACTCGGGTTCATATATATGTATATATACTTATATATAAGGTACGTTTTCTAAATATAAAGAAAAATTATATATTATAATTATATATAATTGTATAATTAAAATTTAGGAGATATAAATAGGTTTAGAAACTTTAGCAATCTTGAATGGATCATTCATATGGTGAAATCATTACATTCATGTTTACAAGGTCTGCTACATGAATTCATTTTTCCAGCGGTTTGCCTATGCTATGCTTGAAGACCAGCTCTTAACGGGACTGCGGATGTTATTCTTTAATTTATGTCAACTAGATTAGCGATTTTTTGTATATAATGAGAAAACACTATCATTTGCAAAGCCTAGGATTTAAATAAATAAGCATAAATATATCTGCAAAATCAACATGAGCAGTTTGCCCTTTGAATGTCGTCCTCTAATGCAGTGTTTACGTTATAAAGGACCTCCCATGTGAAATTTTTTCCACCCGGAGTGTCTCTTCCAACATCAATTATATGGTGTTTTTATACACGATGGTGTTTCTGATGGTAGTTTCAGATAGTATACACAGGCAGTGTACTGTCGGTAATAGTATGGTGTAGACAACATCATATATAACTTTTATATGGTGTTAGCTACACCATGCTGTTATTTACACGCAATATATAATGGATTTGTGTATGGTGTCCTTGACACCGTCAGTAAAAAATAATAGGTAGGTTAAGACACTATAGCTACGTTAATGGTGTCTCACACCATCTTTTGCATTGCATAGTGTGGGTATATACCGTATACCACTGGATGGTGTGGTCTAGACCATAGGGGGACAAAACTTTCACATGGGGGTCCTTTATGACGTAAACGCCGCATAAATCAAATTCAACAGATAGGCCGGAGAGGAAGTCTTTGATTGCACAGTTTCTTTGAAATTTTTGCTTTCGTTAAATATTGTTTAGAAAAGTAACAAAAAGCATTGAAATTATAGTTAATATTTTTTGTAAATTGGAACTAAATAAAGAAACTTTCTGCAAAAAATTACGTGGTATGATATGGTTCGCAGCAAATATATACTTAAATTGTAGATAATACTGGCACAAATTTAAACATTTAGCAATGTATGTATTGATTTATTTTTTTTCTTATTTAGCATCTAGTATGTCGTACCAACTTACGTCTGAGAGTTCCGCTAGGACATCAATGTGATCAACATTCGAGTCCCATGTTCGCTGATCAGGATAAATGAGATCATACAGTTTGTGAATATTGCATTTGATTACTACGGAGACTTTGTACGCGGAGCCTTGCCAGTAGCTCATAGCGCGCTTAACAATATGAACGTCGCCACGCTGTAAATGCAGTAAATTCCCAAAATAGGTAGTTGGAAACATTTGGATATTTATGACTCCGCAGAAACATGCCAGGTATTGACATTGGACGTATAGAAAATACCAAGGAAGGCTTTTTTCCAAAAAGACGTCTCTGAAAAAATTTTCTATGATAAAAATGGGCAAACGGAATACAAATGTTATAGCAGATCCCGAGTAAATCCGTATAACATTGACACCGGTCATCCTGCAACTAAGTCTGTTGGTTCATGATTTCAACTTCTAAATGCCTATGCTGCGGATTTTTACTTAAAACCTAAGTTGTTTTTAAAACGGTATATTCTTTACAAATTACTGGTAATATTATATAAACTAAAACGCTTCTTTCAGGGACAGCAATCTTAATTCTTAGCCTAATAATTTATGACTTTTTAATTAAATGCCTAGCTATAAAATTAAAAATATTAATAAAAATAAAACATGCAGTTTAACATTTTATTTCCATTTGCTTAGGTACAATTATAGAGATTCAAGTTAAAAAAATTACCTCTCCCAGGTCTTCCCAACCGTCTTGTTCATCATGCAGTCGCTTTGTTTCGACACAAATACGATCCACATCTGCTAGCAAATTGATTGTATCACCCGGCATCTCACGTATCGCGCGGTTTCAAATATTTCCGTATTTTTCTCGTTTTATTTTAAAGATGTATATTGGTATTCTAAACGTAATACAAATAATAGGCGTTTGTAGGCGTGGGCTAGGGCAGGTTATCGCCTTAGCTTTGAATCTACTTTCCTCCTAGTTACCTCTCACAGTGGTCCCGCATCCGTCCTGCCGCGCGTCGACGGCTAGCGGAAAATATATCGAATATCGGATAAAATTGACAAAAATTGCAGAAAATTTAGTAAAGCATGCGGATCTTGGATTTATATGATACAAATTACTGCTCATACGATACACAGGTTTAAGGCTATATTGTTACAAAAAATGTGGTCCGCCAAAGTGCAATTTAGCAGGCGATTTCAAATAGATTCTGACTTATTTTGGCTGGAACTTGGGTTACTCAACATTTAATACATAACAGGTCCATGAAATATTTTAATGCATTTTACTAAATTTTGTTGAGCAGATCAGCTGGGGGAAAATTAGGTTCTTTGGCTTCTTAATGTAATATTAAATATGGATTCAATAAAAAGTATAATTGTTACTAGTAAGTTAAAACTAGGTAAAGGTGCCATCACATGCCAAAATTTTTTCTCAAATTTTGAGCTCAAGCTGATCACAATTTGACAAGTATATGAAAGGATTTTTTGAACTTTTGATGAATTTACACGTGTGAACACTGTTCAAACTTTTTAGCCCATTGCTTTAAACAATCAGGCACGAACAATATATCCCGAAAATTTTTGACCTAAAAATTTGAGACGAAATTTTGAAGCTTAGTAAATTACTACATTTTTCAACTAAAAATTATCATTCCGAATATTCGAGATTTGCACTGCGAAATCAGACACAAACGCTGGTTTACTAATAACGGACTATCAGTGTTTATTGACACAGAGAATACTTGTTCTTACTGTTTAATATATAATATTGAGGTTGTCTGACACTTATTTACGTATTGCTCACGTGCTTTTAATTTCTGTTATTAAGTAAGCCAACTATAAAAAAAGAATTTAGAATGTCAGCCAAACTGCAACATGAGTTATTTATTAAGCAAGAAATTAAATTATAAATACGACCGAGTTTGATTTAACCTTATAATCCAACAAGCGCAGTTTTCCGTTGCGCTGACTTTTGATGAAAAGCTTGAAAAACTTAGGATAATTTACAAATAATCTTTAGATTATAGTGGCGAATAAAGACAAGGCTGAAGCCTCCTGTTTCCAATGCTATATCTTTAAAATTAGAGCGTAGGGCGTAGAGAATAAGAACGTTGTAGTAGATTTCAAAATAATGTTTGATATTATGCACGGGAATGTTTTGAAATTAATCTATACATGTCATATCAATGTATAAATATTTTTCTTGTTAAGTAAATTTTTTCTTTTTGTACTATCTTATGACGGTGGTTTCATACAATTATTGTGCGACATTAGTGTGCTACACTTTGTATAAAATAGTAGAAATACGGGCAATTTTATGGCAGACAAATGATACATCAACTGTGTATCAGTCTGTACATTAGTGTATGATTATGTCAATTCGTAAGTTGTATATAAATGAGCCCAACATATTTATCTCTTTTGGCACGTAGAGTAAACATAGAATATTTATGATTATTTACATATCCTTTACTTGAAGCTACACATAAGAATTGTATTTGTTAAACAAATAAACAAATTACATAAGGATATGTATGATAAATTACACATGATTTGGATGAAATTAATAACAAAATATGTTTTATTATTTGCACATGATTTGTGTGAAATTTCATATATATAAATTTTGAAATTTCTCATGATATCTATGTTTTGTAGCACATACTTGTTTAAAGCTGTATAAACCAAACATATCATAAAATGGAAAATTAGTACAAAAATTTCATTTATGTATAAAACGTTAATATATTATGTGAATTTTAATTCATACTGATATGTATAAAAATTAATACATTAGATGTATTAATACAAAAATAAGTAGAAATTCACATGTTAAATATTATTAATGTCGTACAAGTAAATGTAAAAACTGATACAATACACATATAATTTTCCATATAAATATATACACAAATTCATACAATTATGTATGAGTGCATTTGACTTAAAAAAGTGAAGTCTCGTAATTTATGCGGTATATTTCATACTTTAATTCTCTAAAATCCAGTCAGTTACGATTGTATTTTTCATGCAAACGAATTTAAAAATTTAGATGAAAGAGAAAACCCGCTGCATCAAACTCCACATAAATTTGGTTTGGCATTCGTAGCTTACTAATGTATAAATTATGGTATTTTATGTATGTAATTTAAACCAGGGTACACAAATATTGTATGAAACACTACAACTATAAGTGTGACATGTAGTTATTATATGATATAACTATAAGTATTAACTGTAACTATCACCACATGATATCTATTACATAATGATATAGTAGTATTATAGTTACTTTTAAAAGAATGCAGAGAAGCTTTTGTTTTAAATAGAATACTTGACTGTATAATGCTTTGGCAAATGCGAAGACTATAAACGCTTTTGGTCGGCAAATCTCCTATCTTAATTACTGAATCTGTTACGAAAAACCGATAAATGGAATGGAAAAAATATAAAAAATGCTATGGAGAAAATGGAGGTTGAAATTTGAGTAAAAAGTATAAAATTTAGCTTAAAAGTAAGTTTCAAAAACATTTTAATGTACTTTTTGGGCGATTTAATAGCCTTTTTCACAAGCCTACATTGAAGGATTTGAATTATAATTTTTGTGGCATTACACATTTTTAGCAGCACAATTTTTTTCAATATACGTTCAAAAGAACCTCCGCCAGAATTTGTTTCAATCAATATAGACGAGACAGGGTCAGATTTGGCAAAACATCTTTACATTGTACGTGGACGGTAATATAGTGCCAATTATTGAATCGCGTCGATTTGTCGATTCCACGATTTTTTCCTGCATTTCAGAATATAATTTTCTATGTGCCTGAATTTATCACGTATATAACGATTGTAGTTTTGTATACTGGCAAACACATCGAATGATACAACTTGCTTAATTTGGCAACCTCATGATCCTGGTGCTGGATTGCCAACCACAGAGTGATGTTCATTGGCGCAAAAACGCTTCACCGTAGGCAAAAGCATTGACCAGTGATTGTTCTGCAATTTCATGGAATGAAGCTAACAAGGCAACGAAGTAGACATGAATATGTCGGTTTTTTACCGTTACCTGCAATGGTTAGGACACCTTAGCAGAGGTGCCTTCGCAAGCTTAATTAATTGCAACACAAGTAAACCAAAAGTCAATTTCATTTTTGATACCCGCAATCACTACGTTATGCACTTGGTTTTTCATCCTAATAGAGCACAAAATGCTGCCGTTAATAATGGTCTTAAAATTGAGAATAGATTTTTGGGCGTTGGATAGACTCATATTCTAACGATTAAAATTACGGCTTGATATTAATTTTTAGATTTCTTAAAAAGAAGTGCTGGTTTTTTGATGAACAGTAACATGCGTCCAATGAAACCGCGACGCCATATTGTAAAAATACTTAGTGTAGAAAATGGTATTAACTATAAAGTCCCCAAGTTTATATGAACTGAACTTCGTGGTAGAGAAGTTACAGTGAAAATGTGGTATCACGGACAGGATGTTTTTGCAGCAAATGTTTTAGTAAAAGTCACAAAAGCTTTCAATGTTTTAGGAGGAGACAGCTTCAAACAATAATGAGTATTCGCAAACGGCCTGAACTTTGTTAAAAGAAACTAAAACCCCGTGTTTATTAGAATTGGGGCATATCGAAATAACAATACCTTATGAATGATACAAGAATGAAACAAACAATTCACTGCAAAATTTCCACGTGGCTTTTCAAAATGTACGAAAAATAGATATTTTTTTAATTTTTCTCCGTCTGATATAGTAATACAAGGACGCAATTTGTTGTGTAGAACAGTTCTATTATTATAACTTAGCTCTAGCCAAAGGCGAAAGTGATTTGGCATGATCGATCTCACAAGTATTAAATAATGTCTTGAAGGACGTTTTATCAATAAAAAGGGCCTGCATAAAGCTAGGAGTCAGGAAGGATGGTAATCAAGTAAAGAACGCTTTCAGCATCCTCTGTGGTGGAAATTGCGTCAAATTTACTCAAAATAAAGCATTACTACTGCAGTCACTCTTTAATGCGGTCATGACGCGTATGGTCGAAGTTGGTATAGGTATAAGTATTTGGTGGATCTGCTTATATGTGAACAGTAACCGCTGTCATATATCCAATTTTTAGTCAACAAAATTGCAACAAGACACGATGTGCTTGACACTTCCGAGAAGTGGCAATGCCCCTAGCTAGCTTCCTTTGAATGAATTTATAAAAAAACATGGGGGTGTCTAAGGCACCCTGTTGTCGACAGTGTGTCTGACACTGTGTGGTGTACATAGGTTCCACATGTTGGGGACTTTATAACGTGAACGCAGCATCAGTCTTGGTTCTTTATGTATCTTCTGCTTAGGAGTTTATATACCAGCAGATGCTAACAACCGACAGTGGTTTTTGACTGTACTTCGCGAAAATTTGCAAGAAACTGAATGTATGCTTATAAGGAGCAAATTTTAGTTGTCGATTTATATGTTGCCGAAGACTCCGAAATACATAGGTCATATAAATGTCTAGATAGACGGTTTGACAGAACTTTGTCAGATTTATTGAGTTACTATCTGTCTAAGATGTTTATACTTATGGAATCCTAAGAAAATCGATTTTTTCTTTTACTTTTCTGAAATTCATGGCGCATAGTAACGAATTGATAGAATTAGTACTTTATTTAATTCGCTGTCAGATTCTCTTTGCACCGCTGGATTGTAATTTTGACAGAGCTAAGGCTCTTCCGCGTGAAACGTCGGATAACGTCCGTCTCAAGACGGAAAGACTTTTGTCAACTTTATAATCTGCTATTGACAAAAACGAAGCACATGATTTTGCTTTAAATAAAATAAATATATAGTTTAAGCAATATGACGGGCGATATTTTGCAAAACGTAATATTTAAAAAGATTATCGGCAATTTATTAGAAATCTTGGTAAGTAAAATGCATGGAAAGAAACTTCAGAAGGAGAGCAACAATTGAAACAATACATTCGTTGATTCGACATGATTTATTCTTAAACAGACATGACAACTATTTTAAAACAACTGAAGAGCTTAAATTTGACCTTGAATTCTTAGATACTCGCTACTTTTCCTGGTCAGTCTCGCTATTTACTTTAGTGGTTTTCTTAATAACAAGGCATATTTAAGCACAGTGAAATTTTTACAACGTAAAGACTAGGAACAGAAGCAATTTTCAGACAAAAAACGGAAGCATAGCAAGACTGTTTTTGAACCTACGAAAATCGCCATGAAATTAAAGTCCACTTCGAGAGCCGTTTTAATTTCAGGGGGCATTTAAATTTCTCAGGAAAATTATATACTTTATTCTTGGCCAGTTGGAGGATGACGAAAAAATCTGATTGATGCCGGTTTTACTGTTTAAAAGGTTGAAAGTGTGATAGGCTCACTTCAAGGATAGAAAACTCCAGGAATGAATGGTCTTCCTTTTGAATTCGACTGGGACTTTTCGAAAAAAAACTGCTAGAACTTTATATTAAGTCGGTTATCAAACTCTTACACTTAATATACGACTATGAGCGATAATGCATGTCGTGGACTGATTACGTTATTGTATAAAGTTAATGCTGACATGACCTTACTGCATAAAATTATTGCAAGCTGGACACCATCAACTTTATTAAATGCTGACTATAAAATATATGCCAATATCCTAGCCAAAAGGTTAGAGTTGGCAACGTCATTATTAGTTCATCAGGATAAAACATGTTCGGTTCCTGAAAGCAAAATTCAAGACGATAGCATAGTCCATATTAAATCTGTGATTGAATTACAGTGCAACGCGTAACTGTGATGCTTTTTTGGAAGCACTTGTCAGTTTCAATGTGAAATGGTCTTTCATCACTACGTCACTGTACTGTGTGAATTTCGAGATTTTTTGCGATAATAAGAACAATTTATAAGGGAATTTATACGTGTTCTCCAATTATTGTTAACGGGCATACCTGAGATATGTTCACTGTACATAAGGAAGATATGTCCATTGTACATAAGGGGCATACCTTTACCACTGTATGGGGTGAATTACGTATACTACATATTCGGATGATACTAGGCGTTTTACCACATTTTGGAATGAAACCAATGTTGTTTTTAATATTTTTAAAATTTAGGCTTAGCTTTTGAATTTGTTTAAATACAAGCAACACAAAAATCATACAGTTAGTAAAATATGAAAAATCCAGCCGTTCCGGAGCTGTTTAACAAATACGTGATTTCTCAAATGAAAATATATGATTTGAGGCAAATGGTTTTGTGCCTTAAGTAAACTGGACAAAAAGTGATGAAATGATAACTTCACTAGGGAGGCAGTCGCCTCTTAGAGGTATTTCTCTTTTTGGAAAAATGCGTTTACACGTAGTATCTTTGCTTGATTAATTATGTAATTAAAATTTTCTCAACACCTAAGGCATTGATTAATAATCACGGAGGACATTCGGATTTTATATGGTTTTCATCAAGAGCATAATAAATTTACTTCTGGGACCCTTCGAAAGAGGAACAGGGTTTCCCGACATTTCTGTGCATATAAAAATACATTATTTATTTTTCTACATTTACACTTGCAACAATAAATAGTTACTAAGCAAGCGAAAATGTGTTGATCATTTTTACCGGCAGATGAAAGTATTAGACCAACGCCTGCTAAATAGTATTGATGTTCCTAAATTTTGTAAGAAAATAAGATTCGTGGTAACTGAGTCGATATTTAGACGAGGTGAGCTTAGCTAGATTTTTTGGAAAACATTATAATATAAAAAATCTCTAGTAAAAACCATTGGATAACACTGGATACCACAAATATGCGCAAAACAAAATCATTATAAAACTTCTTTTGGAGTGTATACTTCAAACTTCACTTGGTGTACAGGAGAATTTTGTAAAAAACAGTAATGGGCCAAGGCTAGATATGTTGATAGTCATATTCAAGACATACATTTTAGATTAAGACACTTGTCTCTTTACACTAGCCATATAATATGGCTTTTTACAGATAGGTGTGATTTCTGCTCTTGTGTGTGAATAAGGGTTATTTTGTTGAAGAAGACAATGTTCATGTCTTGATTTATCGTTATGAGCTGTATTCCTTAGTTACACTTGCCATTAAAGCAGTGCCTGAGGTTACTATAATTGCATTAGATGACAAAATTTTGGGCACAAAGTTGTTTAATAAAAACAAACAAACCTGTTTTAACTTATAGTTCAAAATTCTCAACGCGGTGTTAGGGAAGCAAGACAAAATTATGAGAATAATCCTGATACTATTACGGCTTTGGTAATTTTCAGGCAGATCAACTTTCAATTCAACAAAAAAATTTCAAAATTCACACAAAGCAAAGGTGCTCTTAAAATAAGGCATTTTAACGTATTTAAACTTGTGGCATACCGCGACCAATCTATCTATGGTTTTAATAGCGGGACTGGACTTCCTAGTCATAAAGTAAATTATAGACTTAACAAGAGCTTTATATTAATGGATAAATATTAATAGTCATTGTTTATTTTATTTAGTTATGGAAATGTCGTTAAGTATTGCCTTAAATTGATTTTGTAACTAAAATGCCGGTTAATTGTTGCACCGAGCGGTCATGCCCTTCAAGGAATAAATGTGAATTTACCACCTCTAGCGTCATAAATAATTCATACCATGCGCAAGGTCCGAGGTCTCATAGGGTGTAGCGTGGTTTTAGGGGGCGTCGGCCTTCGACCTCCCAGACGATCAGCCTCTCGGGGGCGGGGGGGGGAGAGGGGTTGGCGACCTGACAGGGAGAGCGCGGGGGTGGGATAGGCGTTTTGCGCCGAGGAGGTTCAACGCCTCTGGATAAATTCTCCTTCTTGTCTCTACGAGCAAGCATGGGTTTCATGTCAAGTTTATCCATCTCGAACTATCGTGGAATATTGTGACTTTAGGACTAAAGCAAAATGCTCGAAGACCAGAGTTGCTGGGGAAAGTAGCCGGCGCTCTGGGGGAGATCAGGAGTAAGCCCTGCAGGGGGTCAGTCGGGCGTCGCAGGGTATAGTCGCGGGGCGGTCAGATTCCTCAGGGTGTATCCCCCAACTCATATGAGCATGTATGGGCTAAACGTTAACTGCAAGCCAAGACCTAGGACTTAGCTTACTCTGAGAACATAATTAAACCTTAAATTTTTGCTCTATAATACTCATGTCAAGTTTCCACCTTCTGTTATAGGGAAAATTTGAAGCGGCCCAGGCTTCATTAACGCTGTAAGTCTTGGACAACCAGAGTTATAGGGATATTATGTTCAGTTTAGCTAAGCAAGTGTAGTGTTGTAAAACAGAAATCTGATTCTTCAACTTTTAAGATGACAAAGAGCTACATAGATGAGAAGATATTACAGCGTCGCAATTGAAACAGCTGCAGAGAAACCATTGACCGAGCGAGCAACTATATTCTAAAAACTAAAAATCTTGGTATATTTGGCTTGATATTGGTAGTATTACGCAAATTAAGCGGACAAACCGAAATCTATTCGTCAAATCAGTTTTTTGAATTTAGTTGTATTTTTCATTTTCAAAGCTGAAGAACAAGTATTCAGTTATTCGACAGTAGCAAAAATCAAAGCTGTATGTCGAATATAGCTAACTTTACTCCTGGCTGGAATAGCTCAATCGGTAAAGTGTCTGCTTGCAGACCTAAAAGCGGCAGATCGTGGTTTCGAATCCCATCCCAGCTAAACTTTTCTGCGGCTGATTCAAGCTTCTGTCGTTAGTCTCAAATAAAAAATTGTCTAAAATTGTAGGGTCAAGTAGTATGTTTACAGGAAATGATTAGCAGTGATCCTTCTTTTGTTTACTCTGTGATTTTGATACAATGATTGTTATATAGGCATATTTTCTAAGAATTTTAAGCAATTTTATGGATTCTTAACTGAAAAAGCGAAGCAAGGGGGTCCTGCTGTCCACTTGCCGGCAAAAATTGGAGTTTCCCCGTAGGGCAGACACAATTTGCCTTTACGGTACCCACACTTTGAGCTGCCCATTCCCCCATTTCGAATAGCTTGCTGCACCCCTGCAAATAAATGGTTCAATACATGTTTCTCGGAAAACCTCTAGAAAACCAGTAAATACATTCGTTTAAACATGAAACTCGAGAAAGAAAGCAAAATCTTTATAAAAGTATTCATTCATAGTGTAATTCCTAAATTTAAAGTGCAGAAAAGTTTGTAACACAGAGCCAATATATATTAGTCCAAATTTAAATAATATTAAACTATCGTTTATGTCATATAAATAAATACATCAATTATCTGCTGTCTGTATATATATGTATCGCATTTTGTTGGGTACAATATAATATTCAGCAGAAACGTCTAACAAATTTGTCTCTTTTATGACTACTACATAGTCGTGTAAAACCACTACTTAACATCACTATTTAACTGTGTTAAAGAACTGTTTATTTTTACAACAATTTTACATTATATTTTAGACCTACCTACGCAATTCTAACTGTAATAATAATAAAACCTGAAGGCTTCTATGAGCTACAGACATAAACAGTTATAATAGCATATATCCATATATTTAAAAAATCAACAGTTCCAGTATGTAAAATGACTATACTTTTGTATAATTATTCTTGGCCTAGACGTCTATTTATAAAGAGTATTATAAGACTTTTGATATCATTGCCCGTGAAAGCTTCTCTTAAAAGTTTGCTTTGATATTGATCGTCTCTCTCTATCACGATTCAGAGTCTTGTTACAACACAAAGTGGACTTCTTTTATCCGGTGTACAATCGATGAAATCAGGTTTATCTCATGTGGGTTTTATTTTTTTAGCTAAACTACAAAAATGACTGGTGTTATACCGCCAAAACCTTTTACTGATGTCATTATGTGTACTGTGGTTTAACTGAACCGATATTACCATTTCAAACTAAACGCACATGCGTTATGTTATGTACTAAACAATTCAAGGACTTACTTAAATGACAAGCACATATAGTCAGCTGTAAGAGGGCAACCCTAACTGATTAGTCTTTATTGGTTGACACAATGGTGTTTACGAGTTGCAGCAAGAATAACAATATTTAGTTTTAATTTTGGCATGTATGTATAAAATATATGCAGTTACCAACCAAGAAAATTTTGTTTGTTTGTTTGTTTAAAATTTTACTTCCATGATAAATAGCCTATTCGAAATTTCTGGTGATTGGCTTATTGTAAACCAAATTTAAAACTATTTTCTAAATGCATTTTTACTAACATATGATATGTAAAAGTGTAACGATGTGTTGTCTTGGGAACAACTTCACTTCAAATGAATAAATTTGTTTTTATAAAATATTCCCATACGAATCTAAACGTGGTCGCGTCATCTTTTCGTTTATATAGTGAGTTATGTTTGTAGGACGTGTTGTTTATCCGTGTGTAATGTAGTTCCTAGCATATAAATTGTACAAACATAAGTGAACTTTGATATTACAAAAACTGATAATTGCGTTGTTTGACGTACGTAAATTGATCCGACATCAATTAAAGGCCACTATAGTAATATAATAAAGTTCTGAATGTAATTTGGTTAAAACCGTTCTGAATGCAATTGTTACAATATTTATGTACGTAAATTGTACAGTTTAGACAATATTTAGTGACTCATTATTTGCAATATATGCCCTTTACACCATAAATAAGGTTCCGAGATAAATCGCATAAAAACGCATTTCATATCGAGACAAACTGTAATAATGTTCCTATCACATGTTATGACTTTACACTATCAAGTAACATTAATCACAGATTTCATATTTCCACAATTGTCCTTCAAAATGTTCCTATTTCATTACAATTCACTATATTACTGTAATATTAGAAACCATAAAACGTAATTTCACAAACCATCAGTCCATAATGTCTGAACCGAAATATTAGCCAATGATATAATATTTAAATGGAAAAATTGTAAGAAAAATAGCTTCATCACATAGTTAATAATACATGGCCATAGTTCCAACAAGAAAAATATTATTCTCCGTTCGAAATGGATAAAATAACGTCTGTTATAACTGCAAAAAATGAACACCGTTCGCATCGAAGAAGCACCAAAAACACGTTGATGATTTTTGTGTATAATTATTCGACGAGTCGAAAAAGCTAAATTAAGCATTTACCAAAGCACCAAATAATATTTGTTAAAATGGTGCATAATCCATGCGAAATTATTTATAACCACACTCCCGACGACAAAAACTAGTGTCATGAAGTCTCCCACCTTTAATTGTGACCCTTTAGTTAGACATTACATAAGGCACATAGCGCAGATCGCGAAATACGAGTCCCCACTTCCACCACATCTCCCGGACAGCCGCATGGTTTAAATGGAAGTTATCGTCATCCAAAAGTCGACCATATTGGCTAAGGTTGACCAAATCGATGTCAACGGTGGACATGTTTAGGCACATTACAGCGGTTTCGTCCAGGTCTGGCGCGATATTGTCACTGTAGCGAGCGACGCCCTGTACCGCCGGGTGTGGAATTGGAGTACTAACCATAATTTCAGTATTGGGATGTTTATTACTCTTTTCATTTAAATAATTGCGTATCGGTTCCCAAGAAACACGTTGCTGCCTCCGAGATTTTTGCACATCGTTAATGCTGCAATTGATAATTATCATTCTGTAATCGCCAAATGAAATGCTACAACGACGAATAACGTTAAGCAAATCTTTAATGCCGCCAGATACTGAAATTGGTGTTCCCCTGTTAATTGACGTCATTTGGCGGCACATACTGTCTGACAAAACTAGCAAAGTGCATCTATGGCTTGGTCGCAATTTTATTGGTTTCAGTAACTTAGTTAATCCATATTTAGGGTAACAAGGATTTCCAGTAAAAATTTCTTCTAAAATTATTGTCAGCAGGCGTCCGTACTCATTGTAACCCGATGGATTTCCCGTGACCCTAATGTGTGAATCACGTAAACCAGCTGACCAAACCATTTCGTTCTTCGCGCTGCACAATATAGATTTCCCCGGTTTACCAATCGACACAGCACACTTGCGAAACGCTTTGTGGAATGGGCTGCCGTTGTCGTCGAGCTGAGAAAGAATGACGTCGCGATAAACGAATCGAGAGTGGATCACCCACTCTGCTCTGATTCTGACACGGCGCTTCGCAATCCATCTCCGGATGGCGGCGGGTTCTTTGAGGTATAACCGGTTGTGGCACATGAGGCGGCAGAACGAGCGATAGCTATTTTGCAATAGCAACACGACCCAAAACGCCATTTCGATAGAGGTCACACGATAGTTACCAACCCGAAATGGTCGAAAAACGAAAAATGGCGACAGTGGGTGTCCGTCCTTGATGTAGCAGAGATCGTCGCACGAGTCCTGAAACACTAAATAGAGACAAATTTTGCACATAAAAAAGCTAGAGCTCGGCGCTAACCACACTATCACTATCACTGCTACCGTTCCTATTGTCGATGTCGGTTGCAAGTTTTTGTTGTGTGTCAATTGTCGTCGTCCGTGCTGATTGCCGTTGCCGGCGAGGAATTGGTTTGTCGCCAATGTTTTGCTGTTGTTGACCTATTTCTAAGGGATATAACCATGAAAGTGGACGAGTTAATATTTTGCGACTGGGCAATTGTAGACGCGGAGAACGACACACGCCATCCCCTGGTACCACCATGGAGATAATTCGCCCCAAACGCCAATATTTCCGAGGAAGTTGACCTTTGATGATCACGATTGACCCCACTTTTGGATTGGCATCGAGTACGTTACGTTGTTTGGGCGATGGCAAACGCTCGCGTAAACTGAGTAAATACCTACTGCGCCAAAAGTTCCAAAATGTATCAAGTGTTCGCTGCATACGCTTCCACAAACCAACCAATTTATCAAGTGTAACCTTAATCGGTTTATACTCGTCATTGTTAATTATTTGAGCGGGCAAACTAATGAACGGCCCTCCCAAAAAATGAGATGGCGTAAGCGGAAGTTCCGCTGGTTCTGCATCACTGTACACAAGCGGGCGACTGTTAACAATCGATGCAATTTCTATAACAACTGTTTGCAATTCAAGCAATGTCACAAGTCGATTGCTAAGAGTCTTTTTAGAGCGATTTTTACTATTCCCACTATCCTTTCATAAAACCCGCCCTTCCAGGGCGACAACTCGGTAATAAATTTCCAGTTAATGCCACGAGCAGTAGAAATATTATGAACATTGTCGCTCTCTCGCGACTCCAGCCAAATATTTTGCAAGTGTTGATCCGATTTATGAAAATGTTTAGCATTGTCGGTAACAATGAGTTCCAGTGCCCCATATAAACCAATAAAACGTCTGAAGCCCATAATAAAGCGTTCCGCTGACAAGGATTCGACAACTTCGAGATGAACTGCACGAACAGCTGCACACGTCATCAAACAAATCTACACTTTAGATCGTTCAGTTTGAACATCGATGTACAGCGGTCCTAAATAATAGACGCCGATTTTCGAAAATGGTCTATTTTGCGTGACACGAAAATCTGGAAGTGCAGGTGGTTCGGGATATCGGAACGGCCTACCATGCAAAATCTTGCACACATAGCATTTGTTAATGACAAGTTTGACTTGACAACGACCATGAACGACAAAATATTGGTATCGCAGTTGTGACAGTGTGTGTGACACCCGGCTTGACGAAGACGCTCATGGCAGTCGGCAATAACAAGGTCGGTGTAATGGTTATTTTTTGGCAAAAGCTTTGGATGCTTGGCGTCATATGGAATGTCGGCATGTTTCAATCGACCACCGCAACGGATCAGGCCGACGTTATCTACGAACAAATCAAGTGGACGACGAAGTTGCTTTAACCTCACATCATACTTTTCACTAAAAATGTTTCCAATGTGTTGTTGTTGAACATATCGATTTCAATATAACTGCGCCGCAGCGACTTCTGTCGCAATCAATGGTCCTGATCGCGCCTGTCATCGTTTCGCGTTGTTTATAAACCGAAGAACCCAGGCGGTTACACGGAGCAATCGTTTTAATTTGAAAAAAGTATGGCCGGCGCAATGCTATCAACGATGAGGCCTACGTCGTCGGCAACTAGCGTCGTATCAGTCTTGGTGGTCGACACTTCATCGTCAAATATGATGCCTTTTACGGTAGGATCAGATGGCCAAAACGATGGGTCACCAACTAAATATGTTGGACCATGCCACCATAATTTTGATTGCATCAACTGATCGAGCTGACATCTTTCGAGGACTTCTTTGTCATTAGAATACCACTCGCAAAGATTCATCGACGCACTATGAAACAACTGTTGGTCTTCACGATAGAAGGTTTTGACACTTTTCAAGGCGCCTGTACCAGTTATAACGTTATCGACATACACATTACTGTCAACATGTTTCGCTACGTCAAGCTTCGATTCCAGTAAATGCACTTTAATCACTGCTCGCAGATGACACGGACTGCTGACGTAGCCAAATGGTACACGGAAAAATCGGAGTATAATCAAATTCTCGCCCGTGGGAGGTTACGATACGTCTTTGGCCCAAAGAAATCCTGTGGCATCACGATATTGTTCCTGCAATCCTATTTGTAAAAAAGCTTTCTCAATGTCGCTGACTTAACCGATTTTGTGGGTACGGAATCGAACTAACAATCCACACAAATCGTCCAACAGCACTGGTCCGCGACTGAGACACTCGCTCAGGCTCAGTGTATTTTTTCCACATTTGGCCGACGCGTCATATACGATCCGCAATTTCGTCGTGGCTTTGTTGGCTGTGATCACACAGTGATGCGGAATATAATGGACAACGCTACCAGTTGGTACAATAGGCGCCGACTCGACTATGCCCTTCGACAACTGATCGTCAATTGTTTCTTGATACCTTTTGACAACGGCAGAATCGTGACGAATACGCTTCAACGTCGACAATAGCCGCATATCTGCCATTTTACGGTTTTCCGGCAATTCCGAAACGTTCGGTGTGAACGGAAGCACGACATGATACCGACTGTCTTCAAATTTGACACTTTCTTTGAACGCTTCAAGTGTTTTTTCATTATCATTAGTATCACTTGGAGCCTTTATACCAATATCTTCGACGGACCAAAATCGCTGAATGGGAATTGTTGACTCAGGATGCGGATATACATTGAGCTTCATAGTGCTAGCAATGCTACGATGACCCTCGTCGCAATGAATTCGACCAGTGGCAATGGAACCTAGCTTCGATGGCAGCAATATCAATCCGTCAGGAAACTCGAACCAGGCGACATCTACGAAATTGTAGTAGTACTTCGTCCCCAGCAACACATCGACATTGACTTGTTCCGTGGATTGTGTCAAAGGCTTCGCCAATTGTAATGTACAAAGCGTGGGATTGGCATTCACATTCAACGATTGCTTCAAAATTGGACATATGATGTTGTCGATTACGTTTGCTATCAACGTTTGCTTTCCACCACTCGGCAACAACCCATCAAATTCGACGGCGTTGTACTTTTCCGAGCGACTCTTTGTGTCTCAAAATCCAGCCATTGACAAATATTCAGTACCGACTGGACGGTCTCTAATTTGTTCACACAACTGTTTGGTAATGAACGATCGGAAGCAACCCTTATCGAACATGATTCTGGCGCTGACAACGGAATTTTGTCCTCTAATGGATGCGACTGCGGTTTGCAGAATTACTGTTTCCCCTTGCGACAACATCGATGACGTGTCCTTCGTTGTCGACGGTGTAAACGAACCCGACCCATTTAATTTTGATGATGATGATAACGAATGCGATGATGTATGTCAACTATTGTCAGCGGCGTCGACCACGTTTAATGATGTATCGGAACGACCCGGTGCAGTTTTTGGGCAGCCAAATTTTTTGTAGAAAAGGCTGCGATGATGCCCTAATTTGCCACAATGTGCACAAGTCCGTCCCTTTCGACAAGCTATAACGCTATGCCCCGACAACAAACATGAAAAACAACGATCACCAACACGTGTTTTACGACTGTTAACATCGGGATATTGTAGGCATCGGCATAGTGAGCCCCTGAGCAATAGGTACATTCAATTTTACCCTTATTATCATTTGTGACCCGTGCAGGCGTTGTACTATGATTGTGGCCACCATATTTGTACCCTAATGTCCTATCTTTACCATTATTGTGTCTGTTGTGTAATTGCTTCCTATCTCTGGTTATCCCACTTGTTGACGACGAACCCCGAACGTACGTTGACTGTAGTCGCGAGCCATAATTTCCTCCCTTAACCACTCCCGGAGATTTGAGAGTTCCCAGGGCTTGGAACCGTTTTTGCGAAACAATTCTATTTTTACATACATTGGGACTTTTGACAAAATCAATGGGGTGAACACCTCCCCGAACGTCTCCTCATCGCGACCCAGGGCAACCAGGCTACGGATGTGTTTGTCACATTCGTCGTATACCGACTGTAACTGGCTTATGTCATGACTTGCAGATGGTGACTAATTATCGAATTAAAATGTGCGAATACGACTAATTGCTCATTCCCTTAACGCTCCCGCGGGGTGCTGACAGCCTGACTATAATTTGCGCTTGTTAACCTGTATCCATCAACCAAACGCAGCGAATTACCAAACAAAAAACTTCTTAAATGTTTAAATTTATCAATGGTCGACATTATCCCACTATCAATCGTTGTGCTGAACCCGTCCCAAAAGTCTGTTCACTTGAGTGGATTGCCCCCAAACTTAGCCAACTGTAGTTTTGACACGTTGATGTTGGAACCACGGGAACCTGACAACGAATTCTGACCGTCATCTGCATGAGGATTTGACTCGGCAACTGAAACGGATCCCGCCATTTTTATCCGACAATTGGGCCTCCTGCTTAGCTGTTAAGGCTGAAATGCGTTGGAGGAGAGAGTAGTCGAACGTTGCAGCTATTTCCGCCTCGGAAGCTTCGTCTTCTTCACTTTCGATATTTAATAAAATATCAGTGTCAAACTTCCCTGTTGTTGCTCGCAGATCTTTGAGCACAGTGATCGATGCTTGCACCTGCGCAGCTGTCGTTGGAACGCCCTTGACCATAAACGCGGCACCCTTTTCGATCTCCGTTGTGCACGACGCCCTTGCAGCTACACGTTGCCTTGACCACAGCCGAATGTTTCTTTCAGATGCCATTGTTAAAACAACTTTAAAAATGCTTACCCGAGTTGAACCATCGCCACAACACAAAATGTGTCGATTGCAATGTTTGGACTGTATAAAGTTACACTTTTTATGTTGAGCACTTTGTTTCTGACAGACGATCCTCGTTGGATACTCGACCCTACAATCTTACCCACCGAAAGTACTTGAATCGATAAATCACGTATCAATTTGAGCAGTAGACGCTTGTTCGGCAGTCTATCGGTTAATCACAAACCGATTATATGGGCATTATATTGCAAAAACGTCACTTACGGTCGATTGCAGCAATACAACGAAAGCAACGATAACAGGCACAAATCGCCGCCGAAGGACCATGACATTACAAAAATTGATAATTGCGATGTTCGACGTACGTAAATTGATCCGACATCAATTAAAGACTACTATAGTAATATAATAAAGTTCTGAATGTAATTTGGTTAGAACCGTTCTGAATGCAATTGTTACAATATTTATGTACGTAAATTGTACAGTTTAGACAATATTTAGTGACTAATTATTTGCAATATATGCCATTTACACAATAAATAAGGTTCTGAAATAAATCACATCAAAAAGCATTTCATATCGAGACAAACTGTAATAATGTTCCCGTCACATGCTATGACTTTACACTATCAAGTAAACATAAATCATAGATTTCATATTTCACCACAATTGTCCTTCAAAAAGTTGCTATTTCATTACAATTCAATATATTACCGTAATATTAGAAACCATAAAACGTAATTTCAGAAACCATCAGTCCATAATGTCTAAACCGAAATATTAGCCAATGATATCATATTTATATGGAAAAATTGGCAAAAAAATAGCTTCATCACATAGTTCATAATACATGGCCATAGTTCCAACAAGAAAAATATTATTCTCTGTTCCAAATCGATAAAATAACGTCTGTTATAACTGCAAAAAATGAACACCGTTCGCATCGAAGAAGCACCAAAAACACGTTGATGTTGAATTTTTGTGTATAATTCTTCGACGAGTCGAAAAAACCAAATTAAGCATTTACCAAAGCACCAAATAATATTTGTTAAAATGGTGCAAAATCCACGCGAAATTATTTATAACCACAAACTTGTTTACTGTTTGTGTTTGTAAGAATTCTATGCGTATTGCATACTGCTGCTATC
>JASANE010008762.1:0-38717 GCA_030248225.1 Trileptium ribeirensis
TTAAAGTGAATTCTGCCTGTCATGTATAAAACTTTGTGTTTGATTATTGAAAATAAAATAAAAACATTAATGCAGCAGAAAATTCTCCGTTATTTGGCTTAATGCTCAATCTATAGCAAACAAAGGATTAAATTATGTACCTATTCCAAGTCTCATAAAAAGTAATATATAACAAAACTGAGCTTATAACTTTAAGCTCTTTAAATGACAAAGTGTGGCAATGTTTCATCAACTCCTATGATAGTAAATTACGTGTTACTTATAACAAAGTTAAGAACAAATACCTTCCGGGACTCTGGATGTCCACCAGGCACTGCCTTTTGACGTTTGAGCCGACTGTTGATTAACCACAACGTCACCTTTTCTCTGGTGCTAAAAGGTCATGTCTGAAATGAGAGTACGAGCTGAGTTTCGTCAGTAGAGCTTGATGTTAATAAATTCATGGTATTGGCCGCCACGGCACGACGTATTAAAGTGTTATTGGTCCACAAGTTCTACTTGGTATGCGATTGTTTGGCAATCGCGGCCGGGTTTCCGAAGCACAGGCCATTAAGAGATTCCAGTTCCGATGCAAATAGTATGTTCACCTTACGAGCGCGCTAACGCCCATTACGCAGGTGGGTACCTTGGAGCAACGTGGCTTAATCATGTGCCCAGGAAGGTTATCAGCACAAGAATACTCAAACACGCTTATCTAAGGATTGTGAGCCCTTTGCACTAATTACTGCGCAACACGACCACTAAAAAAGCATTTTACCCCTGAAAACAATAGAGGATAACACCAACTTACTTTGGTAACAGTTCGTGGTACGTTTTCAAAAAATTGTATAACCCCATATCTAGGCATTTCTATAAAGCCATATCTCTGTAGTGGTACTATTTTAGCATCATGTCAATCGTTGCACACAGCAAGTGCATGTATTGAGCTATTTCTTTATTCATAAAAGAACGATACAGTTTTTCGTTAGTAGCCCAAGTTTAGTCTGCCGTATCTCAAGATAATTTGGCCAATGATTTTTGTACCAACTGGTGATACTGCGCAAAGACTAGCATCCTTATGCTCCCTATAGTTCTTACCGCACCGTAATAGCAGTATCACAAGTCACTTACAAGGATGTACTCAGAAATAAACTCAGCTGTCCAGTACCCAAATACCAATGACGATTGATATCGAAACATAACCTTATCTGCTATCATATCATGTAAAACATAACCAGATAAAAAACTAAAATGGCGTAACATCAGCACCTTCCCTCGAACCATTTTAAATATCACTTGCCTTCCGTGAGAAGAGCCCCATCGTGTGCTTCTATTTTTAAACGAAGCGGCGGAGTTTTCGCTGAAGGGTCAGGGGATATTCGTCAGAAATTTCTTTATATCGCTATCATTCATACATCATCTTCAAGTAAATGATCTCGATAATTTTCTAATAAATAGCAAAAACGACAACAATTTTCCTTCATGAAACGCGAAAAGCTCGACCACAGCTTCAGGATCAAAATGGCAAAAAAACAGGTTTTCAGGCTCTTTTTCGAGAATATTTTTGCCCATACGTGTACCAGTGTTTCACAGCCCGTATCTCGCGACGCGGGCATAACATCGTGAGAAAGCGGTACAGAATCAGCTCCATTGAGATTGACTCCTTCCTGCCCGCCACTTTTGTGGGGCCGCGCTCCTTGGCCGACTCTGGTTCGTCGACCCTTTGCCAGAAATATATATTTTTTCAAGTTTCTTGTTGTTGTGAGTTTTTACCTTACAACGAGTGTCTGTTAAATTATTAAACACGCGCGATCCGACGGTTCGCACCTAGAGTCCTACTTGACTATTATTGCTCACAACCTACAGCGCAAAATAATGGTTTCAGGTTTATCATCGTTAAAAAACATCCGTAAATTGTGCCCAAGGGAAAACTGAGACGAATAAATAGCGTGGAACATCAAAAATCTCATTTTCAGAATATACTAGTGTTTGTTTACGAGTAACGGCGACCAAGGTAAAGCACCATTACGCATTGTTTTGATTTAAATATAGATATTGGTATTCAAAATGTCCACCGACATGTTGCATTTGCGATGTAACCGAAATGACATACTTCAAAAAATTGGCCCATATAAGTAAAGATTTCTATCCCTTGTATTCAACCGATTGGTGACCATTCAATACAGGTTGGCAGTTTTACCAGATTTAGGTAGAAAATTCCAAAAATACACCTGCTTTCCTCACGGACCGCCTCTACCCCCTCATCGGTTTTTCAGCATTTTAAGGTCGATGAACCGTAGGAAACTTAAAATTATCAGTTACCCCAGTGCTACCCAATACGCAATTTCCGGCTCAATTCGGTGTGGCACTTATAGATTAGAACGAGCAAAGCGTTTTTCCTACCTGTATAGGAGCAAAAAAGTCGATGTCCGTTCGTCTGTCGTTCACTAAGTCTTTCATGGATCTCAAAAACCACTGAACCTTCTTTCGGAATTTTTTTTGTAAAACAGGTATGGCGAGTGGCGATTTCTACATTTTTTCATTTTACGTTTTCCAAGTCTACATTCTTTAAGAATTTTTCTGTATCGGATCAGGATCACATGTTTTTTCATGCTGCTTGACCTACAAATTTCAGCATCTCTAACATCTTTGCTCTGGTGAAAACATTACTTGATTATACAACACCCGTTGACTCTCCTGGATATGACTTTAAAGTCAGCAGTACGAGTCGGAACTGACGTCATTTCGCTTGAGTCCGCTCGGTATGTTTAAAGCAACAAAGAGTGCTATTCTTAATAATTTTTATGCTTTTTCACAGAGACATAGCTATGATAATGTAAATAATGCTTGGTAATAATAAAAACCCAAGAGACTGGGTACGTTTTTTTTACATAATGCCGTCGCTGCGCTCAAAAAAATGTAAATTCACTAGGACTGGTTACTGATTTACAATATTAACAAGCACACAGTCTGACGTTTGGGGATGTTTATCTTGGTCGAGCTTACAATAATCTAAAATCATACGAATTTATACCGCACAACGCTCATGTTTAAAGTTCCGGACTAAGTGCTGTGTTATACAACCCTTTTTGGCATGCACATCAGGTAAAATCGGTTCAATTAGAACATAAACCGCAGATCTGTGAATAGTTAAAACAGCTGCTACAAGTATCCTTATGGTTTTTGTTAACATAAGCTGAGGTTGAACAATTATTGTGTCGAAGCGACAAACTTTTTTTGAAATTATTTTGTCCTACTTACGTTTCACAGGGCAATTTGCAGAGGTATTTCCTGTTGTTTGGTTTTATCGGGACTAGATCACTGTGTACATATGTTTGGACTTCACCACTACCACTGGTAACATGATTTCCGCTGGACGCAAATGGGTTGTCTTGGTTTTTGGTTTGTTGAATGTGACAGCATTCCTGTCTGCCTAGCAACTTGAGCTTGTTACAACTTTTAAACGGTATTCAAAGAGTTCTCGGTGGACTAAAACTATTTTGCGTGTGCAGTCTTAATGCTTTCGAGTCGTTTGTATTTATCGGGTCATAGCTCTACATTGGTCTATACGGGAGCTATACCGATTACAGTGTTACAGCTTTTTACATTTTCATAAATGTTACAGCAATTTAAGATACGCTCATGCAGCGCATACTAACGTTCCCTTTTTCTTCAAACATTTTAACGTTCGACACTTATACAGATCATACTCAGTGCCCGCGCTCCTTCAATGTTTACCACTTGCGATACAACCAGTTATTAGAACATGAACCTAGCATCCAGGATTCTAATTATCATGCCACGAACTAAGGAATATATAGCCAAAGCGTTGTCCTTGATTAATTAATTTGTAAGCAATATTCAAATATCCATACTCCGCAGTTTTAAAACACTAGTAATTCTATAGAGATTACAAAGCGTAGTGAAGCATAACGGTACACTTCCGCCTTTTGCGTGGACAGCCAATCAACTCTCGTGCCCCAAGAAATACTTTTTAGCCGCTCAGGGCGTCAAAAAATTTCTCGAATTTTGGGTCCAGGAACCACGAGTGTGCCACAGCTCAAACCCCATAACTCCAGAACCGGAGCCTTAATGGAAAAACAAAAAAGTGGCATCGGCATTTATCATTTTACTATTAAATAAAACCAACCAGACAAAAAAATACCGTCATTTTGACCGCTGACCCTGGAACAGGAAAAACAAAAGAAAAACGCTCGAGATATACACGGTTAATTGGCTATGCCGGTTCGAATGAGTCCAGCATCATGAAAATCGGTTAAGTCGCTCCCGAGTTATGGCCGATCGCACTCAGACGGAACTTAAAAGCTTTCAGCCCACAACACTCAATCTCCGCTACGTTACGAACACTACACGCTCTAATAACAACAACCCTTAAAGAGACTCTGACACTCCTGTTAGCATAATGCTTGTATTTGTATTTTATAGTACTATTTTACGTCTAAATTTACTATAAAAACCCGATATGGTTTTCATTATAACAAAAAGACTACCTACCTACACAATACCTTTAAGATATCTTTTAAAATATTTCAATGAAGACTTTTCCAGTTGTGTAGTACTTGAGTCAGTTTCGACTGAATAAACAAAAATAGATATAAAAACGTAGTTACATGCGATCAGACCTCAAATAAACTGCAAAGTCTAACAATATTTAAAACATTAACATAATACATTTGCGCTTAGAACTTAGGCATAATTTGCTAACCATTGACATAAGTTGAAACAGTATTAGAGCTACAAAACCGCCTCCAACCGCGGTTAACAAAAGAGGAATCCACGTAACGCTGTTTCTATAGCTGCGTAGCGAGTACCGAAAATCGAAATCGTTTTTACGGTAATAGGATGGATCTTGTCCGCGTACATTGCCTGCAGCTTGGCCCTGTTGAAGGCTAGCTGTACGAGCTCCTGCGGCATTCCTATACGACCCAGGCTCGTGTCTTACATAAGGCAACGATAAAGGTAATCTCATAGAGTCATACAAGTGCGGACCGCGGCCTGACGAATGTGTCGATAGAATCGTTTCCTTAAGCGGCGGAATTTCATGATAGCCTAAAACATAAACGTTAAGACTGAATGCAATCTCGAACAATATCAAAATAGTAACTAAATGACGAATTTATCTGCTTTTAAACCAAATGTTACGCGCTCTTATTTTCGAACCGTAGGTAAACTCTTATAACTATCAAACACTCCACTGTGATCGCGCTTCAACTGTGCACGGCATTTACATTTATAAAATAGTCGAACACACAGTCACGGACAAAAATAAGTGCATAAAAATCGAACGCAAAACACTAACGAACCTAAGCGCAAACGGACGTTAGAACGTTCATTTAGAAACAAACATAAACCCAAACGAACATTGTCAGGTTTTTAACACAATTGTTTCGTCGGTTTAGGAACGAACGTAACGCAAATGAACGTTCTAACATTTGCTTTGAAACGAACGTTGTTGCGTTCGTTTTTTGTGCACATATTTTGTCCGTGACTGTAGGTAGCGGTACTAATAAGCACTAAACAACATCTCTTGTCAATGAATTTTTAAAGTCCTAGTTATAGGACTAGAACCAAAGCTTTAATATTCAAGTATTTGTAAAACCCATTTGAATAAATTAAACATTCCGATCCGATTCAAGCAAAGAGTTAGTAACATACTGTGCAGTATGGCCCGGAATGTAATATTTGCTGAAATGGCGCTAGCCGAGGTGTTTCAAATACTAACTATGCAAAAAATTTCTTGCCTTTCTGAACTGCAAAATACTGGGTTTATTTACTAATTTTTTTGCAATTATTTTATTTTGATAAGCAATAGAATTTAATTGTTCGCCAACCTTTGCATTTTTCCTTTCTAGTAACTCCATGCACAAAACCTTACAAAAACACTAATTGGAAACTCAATAATATTGGCCATGTGCGATTTCCTCGACAATTTACACCGTTCCAATCCGTTCAAACCGTAACAATATTAATTAAAAACACAAACAAAGCTTATAGACATAATCTTCTTTAATATTTATCACAACACCCCTTTTTCTACCTGCAATCAAACCTAAAAATTAGTGGTCATAAAATATTGTTGTAAACACATAATTTAACTATATACTTCCCTTAATCCATTAAAAATGATTTAGCAATCCTTGACCCCATACAAATAATTTGAAGATTTTTTTGCAAAAATTCATAAAATTACAATTGTTTTAACAATACATAGAACAACCTCCATCATAATCTAAAGTCGTAAAAATTTACCTGAAGGGCATGAACTGTGTAACCCCTCCCCTACACGGCGCCTCTCTCTACTTGCGGAAACCTGAAAATACATCCAAACAAGGTGAATTTTCAAAATACTATAAAAGCAATGGTACTTGCATCACATTCATCCATTACGGCAAGAGAGGTTTATGAGGTAAAAATGACAGTAAATTCTAAATTTTAAAGGTTTTCATCTCGTGAATTTCAGAAGATTTTGTCTTCTTGATAATTGGACTGCGAAATAAACGCTATGCCTTTGGACACTTCATTTCGCTGCGCCTGTAATTTGCATAATATGTCAATGAAAATGAACTCGCGCGCTGAACATGTTGGCAATCCGCCAGTTATTATTAAGAGGGAAAGCGAAGCGTTTTTGTTTTCGTCAGAGGGGGAAAATTCGGCACCGTCTTTCCGTCCGTTGAACTCCTCAATAACTACTGGACCGATTTTTAAAAACTTTTTTTGTTTCAAAGGCCTAATATCGGACAGGTGCAAGACATATAGATTTTGTCAAAATTTGCTCAAGTTATTAGTAATTACCTAATTAGTTAAGCGTGTTATTGAGGTAACCAGTGTCATTTATGCAGTTTACATGTAATATATCAAATTGACAAATAGTATTATTAGCCTATTTTTGGCAAATTCAAGCAAAAAAGCATATTTTTCAATAAATAGTGTAAAGCTATTATTTTGGTGCATATACTACATCTCACCGTGGTGATTATGAATCTGGTACTTATTTACTATTCGAGGAAGTTAAAAATTGCTAATTAGTTAGTTAATTAGCTAAGTACTAATTAATTTTTAATTAGCTAATTTTTTGAAAATTTTCAAAGTGCTCAAAAATTAAAAATAAATTGCACCCGGGGGTTTTCTATGTCGCTGATCACGAATATGACATTTCTAAAGCTCTAGAACCTGGCCGTATATACTAATTAGTTGATTAATTAACTAGCTAATTAGGTAATTTTATGCAAATTTTAAAATCACTTTAAAATAGCGAATTTGTTGCGCTCGGGGGTTTTCGATGTCGCTGATTATGAATATATGGGTTTTAAAGCTCTATGATTTGTAATGGGTGCTAATTAGGTAATTTATTACCTAATTAGGTGATGTTACTAATTAGCTAATTTCTTTTAGCTAGCGAAATTTTTGTATGGTGGTTTTGACGTCAATTGCCTAAAACGTGATACTTATTATAAATTGATTAAATAGTTAGTTGAAACACATGTACACACAAATAAGATACCAAATACTATGCCTGTTGCTCCGCTCACTTTTTGTAATTTATTACGTTTACTAGTTAGTAAGCTGTTTACTAGTTAGTTAGTGCATGAAAAGAAAATTTTTCTCAAAATTACTTATACGCAAGTTGGTTACTTGAGCGGCAATTGTGAAAATTGCGCCATGACTCTTTCGCTCCTCTAAAACACTATTACCGCTCAATTAAATCTATAATGAACTCAATGCATCGACAATAAGCAGCAATACTAACAATGTAGTAAACTTAGCCAGAAGTATATAGATAAATGAAGAATAATTTTAATACACCGATGTAAAACTCTCAAATCAAGATTTTAGAAAAATTCAGTAAGTTATGTTCCAGATTATGCAAATTACAGGCGCAGCGAGACGCGTCGACCCGGGTGATCTGTACATAGGGCGCTAACACAAATAACTGTAAAACATTATCCGATGACAAATTAGTACGGTTATATTCTGAAATTTACTGTACCAAGAAACTCGTTACGATCATATAAAGTGCTGATTAACTTCTTGTTCCAAAAAAAGACCCCGTCAACCGCTTAAAAGCACAATACAAAGAAACCAGATTAAAGAACATTCCTTTAAAAATATCGCTGAATAGTCACCACACACTGTGAATTATTGCTAAATTCTAGCACGTGACGATAGACATATCACAAGATAAATCATGTTACGTTTCGCAGCGGTTAAATAATATTAAAGCAATCACGCTTCCGTAAACGAGCATACCCAATAAAAGAACATCTCCGTTTGATGTTTTATCTTCACGCTTTGCCCACTCAATATCAACAGCAACGTATCGTCGATTAGGACCTGCAACTGCTCCATGGTCGCCATTTCCTATTTTTCTGCTTGATCGGTCTGGTCCTTCAAGCAATCTTGGTTGGTCCAAATTGCCGGCCTAATAATTAATATTAACTCGCACGCCAGGATACAAAAGAGCGAGTGTGGTTTCATTAAGTGGTAATTTTGTGTAATCACTTGTAACAGGCTTTGTGTTTGATCTATATACTACACTAAAATTTCTGAATACTTGAACCCATTGAAACACATAAGAGCTCGTGGACCCTAAACCCATCAAAAACTTAAATCGCCCGACGTATTCGTGCAGTCTCTAGATAGCCAACCCACGAGTGTATTCAGCGTACCAAAGAACTCATATAATCGACAAATCGAGATGACATGCAAGCAATAAGTAACCAAACAAATGAAAACTCACTACATTTTGGAAATCGGGTTCGTCGACCGTAAAACCCTTGAAACCGCATGAAAAGTTATAATATAGTCAATTTGGACCCTAATTACCAAAATGGTCGCATTCAACCTGCTTGATAACCTAACAGACATTCGTTGTAAGGAAAAACACGCAACAGCATGCCGAAATTTCAAAATCGTTAATTCTGGCAAAGTGTAACCGGGCCATACTCAGATCCACAGCAAATTAGAGAGTGGACCCACAAAAAAGTGGTCAGCAAAGTTGTAGATACCGATGAACTGATTATGTAAAGCACAGAGAATAACCGGAACCGAAATTTACCGCAACAGTCCATTTAAACCGGATCCGGAACCTTGTCTTCGAAACTTATTTATAGTAAAACAGCTCAAAAAAAAACAAATGAAAATATAGTGGAAATGAATGGAAATGAATATAATGAAAATATAGTTTTGAAAAAACTTTTACATTATACTTAATGTATTGCGATGGCATTATTGCCTTTCTGAAACTTTAAAGAGACTGAGGAAGTTAATAATGTTTATTTAATGCTCAATATGTCGGTTTTTGGACACCCAAAGCAAAAACACCTTCCACTATACACCCTTGCGTACACTGCGTCAAATTAAATGTGCTTACAGCGCATGGAGCGTAGAATAAACACTGTCTCTTTGTCTCCAGTGGCCTCCCATTACTACACATACGTTTGTTACATGTTGTTCTGTGGGAAACTTAAAATTATTGGTTTATATGGTTCTATGACAAAATAATAGAAGGTAATTTTTTTGATCAGTGGTCAGAGACATTGTTTAGGCTAGCGTTGCGCAAACAGTACCCGTCAGTAAGATGATAATGATGATAACTTTCTAATCAGAATGCAATAAATGCGACAAACTGTGAGGCTGCTCGCACAGTTTCAAGAAATACAGTTCATTGCCAAGAAATCACTTTCCAGCTGCGTTACAGATAACGTTAGTTTACTTCAATTTAGACTGATTTACCAAGTTTGCAAGCGCACTGGCTGGTACGTGATTGAATTTATGTTAGCCAAGAATACGCTTAGTACTTCTACGTAATCCATATTCTGTTACCGAGTTGGACGGTTTAATTCGAACATACCTCACAGACTTCTGAATGTATAAAATAGCTGCTATAAGCATCGACTTGCCTTTGTTTTGTTAACAAACTCGTGCAGGTTAAGATGAAAAATGATTACAGAAATTATTTACCCTACTTACGTTTCACACGACATATTGCTGAGTTAATCTTTTCTTTTGCTTGGTTGTAATGGAACTTGATCATTGTTTATATATATTACATATGTTTGGACCACAGATGAAACAAAAATGTGGAAAATTTCAAACATAATTTTTTAACCGGAATTCCCGTTCCGGTATGGTTTTTGCCCTTTGCCGGAACACGATTTTCGCCGGAACCGGAATTCCGGTTACTACCTGGTAAAGCGGTCTCGGTTTGATACAAAACCTGTGTTGCCAGATATGGGTGCGAAAACTTGGTTCAAATATGGCCAAACTTTTCACAGAACCCTTAAAAATCTGCTTTTCCAATTTTGAACCAGAAGATTGGGTCAGAGCTACCAAAGAGCGCATCTTCATCACTTTTGCTATCTAATAAAAAAATCGTTGAAGCCCATCGACCCGAAGATGACTAGATGTGACAGAAATATACGAAAAATGAAATTTTCAAGATTTTGCAGCTAGCGCCCTCAGAAAAACTCACAATCGCTTCATTTCAATAATGTAATCTTTTACCATAAAGATCTTTCGCTTTCAAAACTGTTAATATAGACTATAACGTGAGACCACATTTTTGATGCAAAATAATATCAAACATAATATGCTGTATATTATATTATTACATATATTATATACTGTAACTATATACATGTAACTATAACATACATATATTATACTGTAACTCAAAATGTGCACTCAAAGTTAATGGTCAAGAAATGCCAAAAATGAAAACATGCCAAATGATATCAGTAAAGAAATACACAATAGTGGTCTAAAAATTACACAACTAATCCTATTTTGCCTTTACACAATCCGAGGTATCCGAGGTAACAGCGTCTATAATAATACATCCAAGTCACGCATTTTTCGATCATTTTATGACGCAAAAAGCAAGCCTTGCGGGTGAAGCTAACGAGGTATAATAGCAAGCGTTAGTTACGTTGTGTAATTTTAGTAGAATTAATAATTCTGCAATAAAGTACAGGTCAAATGTATTTTCAAAAGCCTACAATAGATTATTAACAGTCGTCTTTTATAAGGAAAATTTGTTCCAATACAATCACAATTTCGGATCACAATCCACCTGAATTTCGGGCTGGCATCATGGGCTTTCGTAATAGGAGGACGTATCTATTTGACCCAATGTGACACAATGCGGGCCAAGACCTGCGGCCCCTCCCATCACGACTCCAAAAGTTCCGAGCGAGATATTCTTTAAGACAATGACAGATACGCATTATATATATACTGACAATAGAAATTCGATATTTATGAAAATTAATGTCGGTATCAAAATGAACTGCTCAGCGACTGCTTTAGATTTTTATTTCAAAATTCTTGTGCAAAAATCTATAGCTCAACTTTTAATGGACTAAAATTTTTGCTTGCGCCGAGACTTGGAACTCCTCCCTTTCCCGAGGTCGAAACTGCACAATTGGTAAAACCAAGTAACATCAGTCAAGGACCGATCTAAAAAGTATAAAATGGTCAAAATATAATATTATAAAATCACTCAATTACAAGCTTATAACAAACTGCCTAAATATATAAAATCCCCCACTTTGTTATTTTTGAAGCAACGGATTTAACATTACCAAAAGTTATTTCTTTATCAACGGTGTATTTACCGAATCTTGTTCCGCGTCTTGGCATAAATTTGTTACTGTTATCTACTGAAAATATTGTTGACCTAAATTAATATTCTATATCAACGAAAATTTACATACCACTATAGTGACGGTAGACTCATCAACAGAGATAATGGTAATGCGTACAGTCCATGTTTGTATTCTCCAACAAACAGGGCGGAGTAAAAATAAAAAGTTGTTGATAATAATATTAAAGACTTAAAAACATTATGCACCATACTTTAACCCGAAATATACGTTTTAATTTAACACTTCATCCAATTTAGCAGAGATAACTGTTCTTTAAAAGAACGCCACAAAACACGGGAAAATCAGTATGTGATTCTAAGCCCTTCTTAAAGTTGCCTCGCAATGAAAAACATAAATGTATGAAACAGAAATAAACAACAAAGTAATATCCTAAATAAGCTACCGTAGTAACGATATTTTCAAGCTCTTCCATTTCCAGAAAAGTTTACTGTGGAGAATGAACCA
Source organism: Trileptium ribeirensis (assembly GCA_030248225.1). Taxonomy (NCBI): domain Eukaryota; kingdom Metazoa; phylum Nematoda; class Enoplea; order Enoplida; family Thoracostomopsidae; genus Trileptium; species Trileptium ribeirensis. Next base: position 12,111 of record JASANE010008762.1, read on the forward strand.
CGAAGACCTTGGTTTGGAAACAGGAACGTAAGTGTCTTGCCAGAGGGCATGAAAATAGAAGGAAGCTACTAGAGCTATAATGGAAAATGTCGAAATTGAATATTTCCAAAGCGAAACAGATAATCATTTTTTTCATAAACACCGATAAGATGTAACTCAATCAAATTAAAATCACTTTTATTTGAAATTTTCATAATCTAAGCAAGTTCCTACCACTGGAGCAACATTTTCCAACAAACCGAATTTTTTGGCCAGACCCAAAATTTTGCAATAGGGCACTGAAAACTAATGTAAGGTCCTCCTTGAAGAAGTCATGATCTGCAACACACTTACTGCATCAACGAATGAAACAGAGGGAGCCTGTGTTTAACATTACACTTGAAAAGATTGACACTTCTACAATTATATTCGTCCAAAACATTTCAATAATAAAAATAAACACGTTTAGCTATTAGCAGGTCAGCAAATTGAGCTTCTCTAGTTCCCATCAGTCATCGAAAAGATACACAGGCAATACATTAAGAACAATATGGCAAACTGTACACAGTACACTTTTAACCACAGAATCCCTTCATTTATCCTCCAAGTTACCAAAAACAGAATTTTTTCTAAATTTACCAGTGAAAATTTTAGAGCAACCTTAGAATTTTCATTGGCCGATGTTAACGTTGGAATTCATAGAGCTCGGTGTACAATTCAAAGTACTTTGCTTTTAGCAATATTTGTCAATTCCAGTTAACCTGGGTTTAATGTAGCTTCAGGAAAAATCTACCCTGACAAAAATGATAAGATGTGAACCTTTTCGGAGGCAAAGCAATCTTTTGGAACCTCCAGCAGCATTTCCCGAGTAGGTGACATAACAATTATTATTGTACATTTGAAAGAATGAACCGATCCGTTTACCATACCTTATGAGGCCAATGGTTACCTACTGCAAGCTGAATATTCTTATTTTCCAGTTTGTACTTTGAGCAGCTGCTACAACAAAAAATGGACTTCCACCAAATTATAACTCTGGCTGAACTGGTTAAAGATCGTGTTACTATATAGCTAATTAAATATTGCCCATAATGTTTACTAGTACCAAGCTCGCTATCTGAGATTTATTTATTGCTTATAATTTATTAGAATATACACTTTAACTATCAGCGAGTATCATGACGGGCAAAAATTTGGTCTCAGTGGAGGCCACGCAATGTTTGGTGATCTTCTGAAAATAGTCGACGAGCCATCTAAACAATATTTGCCTAATATTTAGAAAATATAGAACAAAAGCTACAATGCTGAATCAAATAGTTTCGATGCTAGAAATGACGGTCAGCAAATAAAGAAAATTTTTCCTTAACCGGGCCGGAATTTTATTGTACAGCTGTGAATTTTTAGTGAACTGCTCGCCAAAAATTTGGTTTTACTTCTGCCCGTAACTATGACAACAACTGAGAATCCCTTGTTATAACAAACAATGTATCGTTATTTGAAAACGCGCTAAGGGCATCATCAAGCGTTTCTTTGCCAAGAACACGGTGGCGTAAACGATGCAAGCCGTCATATTCGAGAAGATACATGCCAACTATTGGAGAGCCAATATTACGCTCCCATAGCAACTTTCCGGACTCAGGATCAACGGTAATCAAACGACCATCAGAAGTGGTTGAATAATGCAGTAAATTGTAGTCGCCATCATCGGGTAACAAATGTGCAGAATAGTCAACGAAAGTTGCATTCCACCTAAAGCACAAAAAACGATATTTCTGCGGCTGTAGGACAAAAATATTGATTCGCCTACGTTAAAACAATGCCTAAATGATAGGTGTGTCCGTTGTAGCTTAAACATATTTCTGGTTTAAATACAATGCTTAGTAAGTTCTAGCATAATAGTCATTACAGACTTAACCGATATTTTCAGCGTAAACCAGCAAATGAACTTTGGTTACAAATGGCTCTTGGGCTTGGTTTCCTAACGACAGAGGCTCTGCATAGACTTGAAGCCATTTCCCCGCACCAGTAAATGCCAAGAATAGATTTGTGATTAACAGTCCTTCTCGCGTAAACCTAAGCCGTTTGTCATCCTTTCCGTATGAAGGAAATGATCGCACGAGACCTTGTTGTCGTCTCACTATAGGCATTATTCGTGTCGCAAACCAGAAAACACTATGTCCGACACTCTCGCTATATACGTATGTATTTTCAAGCACTTCGGTCTGCACCACCGATGTTTCTATGATTAAAAAGTATGGGTATTATTCTTATATCACTATCGGATGATTACCGTATTATTGTTATTGTTGTTTGTATCATACCATGTGTTTTTGCATAAAGGCACCCGTTAATGTTCTTGATTTATATACCGTTAGTATACTTGGTTTATATCATTGTTCGTTTATGATTATTACCAGGATCGCGTTCTTATAACCATGGCATTCGATTTGTACCCGCACCAGGATTCGTTCGTTGAATCGATGTTATGGTTGTTTTGATCGTTTGCACTTGATTTATACCATTGTCACTATATATACATATATAGAATTTTTTTGCAATGATAACATTACTTTGTTGTGCCCTTGTTCTTGGTCATAGCTATAAAGGCACATAATGTATGCCGTTTCATTGTAACTTTGCTATTATTCACATTCCCTTTTTGATAATAGTTGGTGTGATTTGTAATTGGTTTGGATTTTCGATATATATATTCATGCGCAATCGTACATATTTGGTCGATTTTTGGATTGGAATTGTCGATTTTGTAATAGTATATGTATATTTTAATAGGTACGATAGTTCGAGTTTGGTAAAATTCTGCCATTCCCGACCCGCGAAAAAATAGAATGGTACGACTCCCCCGATTTTACCCAACATATAGAAAAAATGGTCTAACCCCGTGTGAGAGGACTAAGCAAAATTTTGCCCAACTTGGTTAGAATATTCGCCGTGAAGAAGACCTGCGCGAGCCGTACTCACAAGTAAGGACCACAAAAGGTATGGCTGTTCGCCCTATACCTAATAGCTAATGAGAAAAATTCCAGCAAAGTATAAGTCAAATTAGATAATATCAAATTTACCAGTGTTGAAAAAAAAGCAATACACTGGTAAATTGTAAAGACTGCCGATATTAAATGTTATCAGCTACCAGCGTTCATTTTCGCTGGCTTAGTTAGCGAATAAAATGTATATAATTTAAAATTTCAATTCCGAATACTCCAAGTTGAGGGTCTTTACAACTCCGGACCGTAACTCCAGAACCGTCAAGAAATCGACGATAGAGTACTGAACAATTTCGATACAGAATTTTTCGTTCTTTACAATGAAACCGGTGCGGTGGAGATGCAAGCAGGATCCACAGACCTCCTAGGGAATAATTATACATATACCTACTGAAAATTGAGTATAAATTGTCAGTATTCATTTAATTGTAGCTACTTTAACAATTACCAGACCTACGATTATGTAAACGGTATCTTTAGATGTATAGGTTCCGAAGTTTTCGTTTGAGATCGTAAGGGCCCGCGATTCCCACCTTGGGTACAGTAAACCCCAGCGTGAAAATTAAGGGAATTGTCCCGATAGGCGTGTAACCCATTGATTAGATTCCCCTCACTAAATCCAACACAAAGTATGCCCTTCACCCCCACAAAAAAGCGATCCGAACCCGTGGAAACCTGATAAACTCTTTAATTACTTATTGACAATTACGATGGGCTCAACCGAGAGCCCGGTTTCCTCTTTGTTTGAAAATTGACGTGTTCGATATCAAAATACTCGAACGGAGCAGCCGAGTCCGGGTCCGAAGCTCAGTTGGCGCTCTGGGAATAGATTGCGATAATTGGACCCCTTTTTACATCCGCTTTTGCCCCACACTTGTTTACATAACATCGTGTTGTTTCTAAGGACGCTGATCCCAAATATGTAATGATATACGTACGCATGTAGGTTTTTATAAAATAAATATACACTTCTAATATCAAATGTGTAGTTTCATTAAGCGAACGATTAAGCTAATATCAAAGTTATATTAAATTTAGGCTTTGTATCAGCACAGATGGTAGGTGTACTTCCTCGTACACGCCGCAATTGGTTTAAGCCAACACTGTTCGTAAGCGAATAAGCTTGACCTTATCAAGCTTCACCACTTTGATATTAAAGTTATAACTTAAACTTTAAATTTGTATTAAAGTTGTTAAGGCAACCCGAGTACAACCGTTTCTTAAGCAAACAAGATTAATTTTGGATTTAATCGCCAATATAAAATAAACTATAAAATTTATATAATGTTTAGCCTCGAGCTGATAATTATGTCGAAATGGTCCCGATGAATACTGCTTAAGTAAATATAGATAAAGCAAACATAAAGTTATATGACATTGATTTGAAAACTTGAAATTTCAAATTATAAACTAGTTGAATTCGGGCAAAGGAGAGAGCGCTAGCTTCGGGAATCGAAGAATTCTCGCTAGACCGCACTATGGTGAAAAAGATGGGCGTCCGTTTATTTTTTCCTCGTAAAACAGGACTTCTTTATCTCAACGTAAACCGATATGGACGTGTGCGGGCTCATATGAAAGCTACAATACTCTAGATGTGACTTTTGGAGGTTTTATTCCGATTCGACTCACCCACCTGGGGTACGGGGGTACCACAGGAGGTCAAAGGGGGTACCCAGGGGTACATGGCTAAAATGGGCCATTTTTGGAGCATTTTTGCTCATAACTCAGCAATCCTTGAGCCGATTTGAATTATTTTGATATCAAGGATCAAGGAAGTGTACCTAGGAAGCTTTATTTATGGGTATATAAATAGTTTTGGTCGGGTCCCTATGGGGCATGGGGGACTTTAGCAAATGGGAAAATTTCCAAAATTTTGTTCAAACTTTGTCAAGGTATAGCTATGTAATCTCTCAAATAATTATAACGAATTTTGGTGAGTGGATAGAGGTGTTACGGGGCTACGGAAGGATAAGTCGATAACTTCTAATATTTAACATTTAGATATTATGTCCGTACTTTCTTTTACATGAAAGCCTAGACCTATTATAGCTTGTCCCGCAGATCCATGCCGTCGTAAGCCGTTGAACTAAGTAGAACTCATTGTGAACCTCTGTTGGTCTTTGAGTTAAGGTATAAAAAAACGTGTCACTCACGATTAGAATCATTATACATGATGTCCTTATAGAGTGGGATTAGATACTTCAAGAATGAGGCCTTAATATCGTATGAACCCGACAGGGTTCCTTTCACTGGTGACCCAAAACGAGTTTTCCCATTTAAGACTTTAAGCGTTCATAAATCAAAATTCCTTCCAGGAATTTTGATGGTTTTTGTTTTTGCCAATATAGGTCACTTAGGTCTTCTATTTGCACTGTTGAAACCGTCAAAGCCGTAACCAAATTCAAAAAGTATAATATAACATTTGAACCTGAGCTGTGCAAAGTTTCGCTTAGCTTTACTATATTTTGTCGTATTTCCGAGTCTCTCTTTTTCCTCTGTGTACATAGAGCTTTCATCAACGCAGCACGAAAGCTAGCGGAGTCTCAAAACTCCGATATGCTGCCGCTGCGATGAAATTAACAAATTTGCCAAAGTTGGTAAATTTGATTCAGGGATTCGTTTTGTGTATAAATTTTAGCGATATCGCGAGAGGCGATATCAGGTCCCGGCCCGACGAATCCATTTTGGAAAGGACCGTTGACCCAGCCCTAATAATTCGAGTTAAAAGCGAGTCCAGTCTTTAGGGAAAATTTCACATAGAAAGACTGTCAAATTAATTAGAAACGAAAAATTTTAGGTCTGCCCCACCATTGTGATAGATTGGGCTAGGAATCTCGGGTCAAGAACGAGAAACCCAGTTATTTAGGAGCGTAAACTATGTCGAATTTAGTAAACAAATCCGTTACGGTTATCAAGGCCGTTAGCATAGACGTTTACGAATCCACTTTAATAGGTAGGAACTATCGAAAGCGCTGAGCAAATTTTATAGCAAGTGGAGTTACTTTTCAAGAGCCGTTTCTGAGTGTGAAAGAACGAAAGTTTAACACTTTCTTTAGGTCAAGTGTCGATCGCTCGCAAGTCATCGCCACTTCTGGTTAAGCGGCAAATTGTCTTTTAACTAGCTAAGTAGAATTTTAATCCTTGCCCCATGCCCCAAACTTGATATAAATTAATAACATAATCGCTCTTTATAGCTATGCAATTTATGTAGAGTAACCTGATGGAGAGAACTAGCATTGAATGTGACCGCATTGGGACACCTCTGGCAAATAGTTCGTCAGATTAGGTTGGCGCCCCGTATTTGACTTGTACCATCGCTTCGAAGCGATAATGGACGATTTAAATCAATAATAAAATAGTTTCTACTTCGACCAAACGAGTTCGGATGTATAAATAGTTAAGAAAAAAATCAGTTAAGCATCCTAACCCGGCAGAGCTCGTGAAAATTGGGGATATTGCCAGAGTGATTCGTTGCCTCGGTTAAGGGTTTTTTCAAAACTGACCCTGGGTCTAGCTTGGGTCCAGACTTACAATTATTTTTGTCTCGAAAATTTCACGAATTTATACACAAAAAAAGAAACGCAATTTTACATTATTACATAATTAAAGATACATAAATTATTCTCTGCCTATCCAAAGCTAGGATAAAGGATGGGACCATCCATGGAACCAGCAGCAAGCAAGTATATACATATGTAAAACAATTATAATCACAATTATAAACAAATGTTTATGTAGTATATTCTTGATCATTTACCAATGTCAATTTTTCAATTGAACCCTTGCTGATTCGTTGTAACCTACCGTGTCATAAACGGTTTTTGCAATTACTGTACCAATTTGGATCGTGTATCACAGCAGGGCAGTAGAGTAGGTTGAGCAGAATCGATGGACCCATATTTTTCTCCGTAATCCCACTGGGCTCCTCCACTTCGCTGAAAGTTTTGCCAGGGGGCAGTGAACCAGGAGTCCCCCGATTTTGCCTATAGAAAAACGGTTTCGTCTCGAAACCTTGCCAAAACGGGTTTCATAGAGAGAAAAAGCTATTTAAAACAAATTTTGACAAAATTTTTGGCTTCAGAAAACGGAATTTTAGTACAAATTTTAATCGAATTTTTTGTATTGGAAACTAAAAAAATTTTCCCAGGCGGTGAACCGGGGAAGCCCAAAAATTTGCCACGGGGCGTGAAACGGGGCGCACCTGTTTTTGAACCAGGGGGAACCGAAAAATACTAGGGGCCCGCCCCGCCCCCCCCCCCCCCCCCCCCCCAATTTGGGGAGCCCAGATCCCACAGTGTTTGTTTTACCGCCTTAGCTTACCTGAACCAAATGTTTAACCTAAATTCCCTAGTACCGAGCAGCAGTTATTCGGATGGCGGCTCGATAACTGAGCGTCCCGTTGAGTAATTTTTTCTGGTACCCATATGCGTTCGAGTAAGCTAAGCACAGCTGTCGTTGAAAAGGCTTGTGTGAAGTGAGTAAAACCATGACGTAGTCTATACATACAGCTATGAAAGTTCGATGAGAAAGGCTACGACTCCGATCCATTATTATCCCGAATCTTTTATTTAATATTTTTAGCATACCTACAGGGTACTGTGTTGTTGTAGCGATCATTATGTTATCCATTCTGATGTATCCTGTACGTAAAATCTTCTGTTATTATTCTATATTGTGTTTTGATGGCCGATATAGCGATACGTATATAAAAGGGGCTTAAAATGATCAGCCCTATCGACGACCCCGCTTTCAGGCTTGACGGGAAGAAATGGCAAGCCATAGCGTGACTCGCCGATTTATTGAGTGCGAATAAGTACGACTGGTGCGACATAAAAATCTCACCTGCCAACTTTTGCTGAACGTTGAAATAGGAAAAGATAATCGCAATCCGACTGTAAAACGTCTAGGGATTTTGTCGGGCCCTAGTGGGGTATCTAGCCAAAATAAATAGAATCGACCGATATAAATTAATCAATCAGGAAGGTAGAGAGCACCAGCGAAATGTAACACTTCCAGGTGGAACGATGTAAAGGAAATAGTGATCTGGACTCTTTAGCCTGTGAGCAAGTGACGGATAAAACCTCCCTAGAAACCTCAAAGGTAATACCATTTCAAGTAAACACATCATGTGAAGCGCTCCTGCGGCTCGCTTAAGTTTGTAGCTTCCTGGGACTGACCCAAGAAAGAAAAATGAACCCAGTTCATCTAAGCCCTCGATTTACGATAGCCGGGGGCGTATGGGCGTTGAGTTTTGGAAGAGCGCAGTGCAGCAGCGTCACGTCGATATTACACATGAAACTTACAATATTTAACGTACAAATTACGAGTAATAAACATGGGTTACACATATAGCATACTCCACGATTATTTTAGCGCTGCAACATTATCACAAGTATTTTTACTACAACAAGCATGGCTGTCAAAAAGCACATTTTACATTGACAGTTTATGTTAGATAAAATAATGTATGATTGTTTTTTCTACCTGTGCCACAGGACCTTAAAGTAGCACATCCCTATATTCATAAAAATTAAAAGTGACAGGCAGCAAAATATGGCAAGACTTGATAGAACTCAAGAAAAAGACGCCGTAAATAGGCTTTAAATGTCAGGTTCAAACAGTGGAAAATCGATGTCGGTTGAAAAGGTAAAGATTTTACTACTAAAACCAAGCACTAATATAAAATATAGCAAACGAAGTGACACAGGACAGCACAGCTTACGGTTTGAAACCTTAAGTGCCCAAGATCCTCCCAGCGCTTAACCACACTGCCCTGGCGCAAGCGGGACATATTGTTTAACGCTTTGTGTTACGTTAAACTTGAATCGTGATGGAAAACGCGGAGCAAAACCTGATAATTCATAAATAGCTACAAACGAACTATGTTAAATTAAATAACAGTGACACAAATTTAGAGGACATGGAAAAATTCAGATAAATGCTTGCTATATATCCTAAATTCACATCTTCTGCCAAAATTCCATGTCTCATGATTGAGTTGGTTAATTCAGCTGAAGAGAATATTTTAAATCATAATACCGTGTTTAATTTTCTATTACAGTGTTTTTATGTAAAATGTATGTTAATGCGTTATTCGAAAGTCTGAGATAGCAAGATAAAATCCGCCAATGTTGAATGGCACAGTGGAGTTCCCCAAAGTCTCGCATATACGCAAGTATTTGTCGCCACTTTTAACAGGTAATTAGATGACGACGTCCAGAGAACAAAAATTGGTCATTAATAGGCTTATAGGTAACCTTGGCAGCTACATTACCGCAATGAGTTATACAAGTTAATATTAACTATACATCTGCCTTTGGAATAGAACAATAGTGAAATTGCATATGCACCAAGATTAAACCGACAATATTTTTCCAATAATAGTCATTGCCTAAGTAATCAGATTCTACCTAATAACGTAAAAAATTTCACAAAAAGTTCGCACTTTTCAAAATAAGCAACATGTGTTTATATAGCCTAAGATTGAAAGAAGTTTTTGCTCTAAGTAAACTTAATTATTGTTCTAACTATGCATACGTTTTTAAAAATATTTATATATAGAGCTTCTGATTCACTTTCCACCAGGTATGATAGCAAACGTAACATACGCTTAAATGTTCGGAAATGACCAAGTTTGAACATGATCAGGATATTGCCACACACATAAATGAGTAAGTAAACTTACTACGAGGCCAACGTCATGCTCCATATTTTGTAATAGCCCATAGCCAATCGCAAACCCTTGTTGCGGAACAACTGTGAAAAAATGGACGGTTTTTCGCTAACATTCGGAAACAAGTACCAAAAATTACACCCTTGTGTTCGGACAGAATTTTGACGATTTTCAATTTAGAGTAAAACGGTTATCTAATGTCGATCAACATTTTATCTATATTTCTCTTTGTTCCCGAACAAATTCAACGTAATAGGGATGCCACAAATTAATCGGTCCTATCGTTTAGCTCACAATTTTCACAAACAATTCGTCTAATCCAAATCTCGTAGAGTTTCGTTAGCAAAAAATTTGGTAATTTTTGCGAACGCAATTTAGCCGGATTGGTATCTTAGAGTTGTGTGTTCGCGACCAGTTTTGCGCAGTATCACGGTTCATCAAAAAACATTTAGTCATAGTTTATATAGTGCAGGGTTTTTTTCAAAATTCATGCTGTGTTAAAATGTGTTTTTTTGAAATTTAGGTCAGTTTTTTGAAATTTACCTATGTTTTTAATTAACCCTCAAATACACAAATATCCTGTTTTAGCGTTACAGGGAAGGTCAAGCAATGATAACTAACGGATACTAGCAATTTTAAATTAATGCTTGCATTATGTATTTGTACAATGGACCAATCAGTTATACCAAGAGTGCATTAGGCAAAAGTATGACACTTCCCTGCACTCACATATATGTTTGATGACGCGGGCGTTTTCGGTTTGACCTTCCCCTGTTTTGGGGGGTTATATTTAGCAATAATTATTTCATATTTCAAAATTTATAGACTTAGGTTCCTTGTTATAGTATAAAAATTTAATTTTAACTCTTAAATTAAGGTTTAATAAAACAATACAGGTGTGCTAAACTTTGTGTTTTTTTAAATTTTACTGTATTTTTGCACTAAGAAAAACACAAAAACCATACACGAAATAGGATGGTTGGTGGGCGTCAGCTAAGTTTACTGTCGCAAAAAGAAGTTTTCCAGCAGCTCATTTATTACGAATTCAAAACAGATATTAAAACATACCATAACTTCCTGAATTCCATTATGTCAAAAGTACATCGAGTTCTTGACGCTACCAAAAATGTTATCACTTCATTGCCTCACATCACTTTAATAACATCAATGTCTTCGCATCGAAGAAACTTGCACCACTTATAATATTAAAATTGCGTACGTACTTTTTCTCGCGCCTACTGGCGTCGTACATAGTAATCACATATTGTGAACGCCCAATAAATACAGACTCGCCGACTGATGGTGCCGGACAAACTTCGTCGATTTTATCGTGACTCAGCAATTCATGCTTTTCGCCAGTCAAAGGATTGATAGTAATCCACACATCCTGCTTCTTTCCTGCAGTATAAAGCAATATTTGAGTAAAAAATTTTGAATTTTCAGAAATGTGCTTTAATGTTATTGGAGTCTTGCGCTATGTAAGACAAAATACATCCCAATGTTGTTTGGCATGAGTATACATCTCGATTTTGTGCAAGTCCTGATATGAATGACTTGCATACTTGCCATAAAAATTGTATGCATGAGCTGAACTATTAGATGGGCTTATTTGTTTTTGAAATGAACCTGGATCTTTCACAGTTGAGGGTACTCAATATTTTAGGTGCTCACAATAAATGTTCGCTAATTTGTCTCTTCTACTATAACAATTTTGCCTTATAAAGCATTTTTAGAAAAATTCAGCCAGTCGATGCGGGCGGTAGTCGGTTAAAATAATTTTCCCTGTGATTATTCCATCAAGATCGCTGATAAAACATATCCGGGCCCCAAGGTTAATAATGCTTACAAACTAATGGTGACCCCAATAAAGCCCTTAAACGTGGTTTATTTAACCAATACACGTATCTTGCAGTCAGGTAACATAATGATATCTTTTGTAAAAATAGGATAAATTTATCTGTTCCCATTTTGCTAAATTTATGTAATTATTATTGGCTAGTGATGGTCGTCATCGATAGCCGTTTTCACAACATACCCTGCATGTCCACGTTAACATTTACCGTAAACTAAAAAAGGGTCACAGTTATGCTGAATTAATGTTTGCTGGCACCTGCGAACACCCACCAGCAATAAAATATGTTTGGGAAAGCAAACTGAATCGCCCGAGGCATACTAGGCTGTAAACATAACGTTACATGATTTATCATTTATCAGCTTGCAGGGTTTGAAAGTGGAAATTGTATCGGTTAAGATATATCTAATATGGAACAAGGTGTCATCTTTTTGCTTTGTACATATGTAGATATAGAGTACTCGCTTCAGTTGACTGCTGCCTTATGAGCGATCAAGCAACGGGCGGGCAGCGAGCGAGCAACCAGCGAACCAAAACGAAATATAAAATTTCACAACAAAATTTTGTTAACCCACGAGCAAGTTGCTAGCGAACAACGAGCGACCAGCGGTCAATTTTGGAGAGCATTGTAGGCAGTTGCAAATATCAGTAAGTAAGTAAGTCAGTAAGTACCGTGTATTGGTTAAATAAACCACGTTTAAGGGCTTTATTGGGGTCACCATTAGTTTGTAAGCATTATTAACCTTGGGGCCCGGATATGTTTTATCAGCGATCTTGATGGAATAATCACAGGGAAAATTATTTTAACCGACTACCGCCCGCATCGACTGGCTGAATTTTTCTAAAAATGCTTTATAAGGCAAAATTGTTATAGTAGAAGAGACAAATTAGCGAACATTTATTGTGAGCACCTAAAATATTGAGTACCCTCAACTGTGAAAGATCCAGGTTCATTTCAAAAACAAATAAGCCCATCTAATAGTTCAGCTCATGCATACAATTTTTATGGCAAGTATGCAAGTCATTCATATCAGGACTTGCACAAAATCGAGATGTATACTCATGCCAAACAACATTGGGATGTATTTTGTCTTACATAGCGCAAGACTCCAATAACATTAAAGCACATTTCTGAAAATTCAAAATTTTTTACTCAAATATTGCTTTATACTGCAGGAAAGAAGCAGGATGTGTGGATTACTATCAATCCTTTGACTGGCGAAAAGCATGAATTGCTGAGTCACGATAAAATCGACGAAGTTTGTCCGGCACCATCAGTCGGCGAGTCTGTATTTATTGGGCGTTCACAATATGTGATTACTATGTACGACGCCAGTAGGCGCGAGAAAAAGTACGTACGCAATTTTAATATTATAAGTGGTGCAAGTTTCTTCGATGCGAAGACATTGATGTTATTAAAGTGATGTGAGGCAATGAAGTGATAACATTTTTGGTAGCGTCAAGAACTCGATGTACTTTTGACATAATGGAATTCAGGGAAGTTATGGTATGTTTTAATATCTGTTTTGAATTCGTAATAAATGAGCTGCTGGAAAACTTCTTTTTGCGACAGTAAACTTAGCTGACGCCCACCAACCATCCTATTTCGTGTATGGTTTTTGTGTTTTTCTTAGTGCAAAAATACAGTAAAATTTAAAAAAACACAAAGTTTAGCACACCTGTACTGTTTTATTAAACCTTAATTTAAGAGTTAAAATTAAATTTTTATACTATAACAAGGAACCTAAGTCTATAAATTTTGAAATATGAAATAATTATTGCTAAATATAACCCCCCAAAACAGGGGAAGGTCAAACCGAAAACGCCCGCGTCATCAAACATATATGTGAGTGCAGGGAAGTGTCATACTTTTGCCTAATGCACTCTTGGTATAACTGATTGGTCCATTGTACAAATACATAATGCAAGCATTAATTTAAAATTGCTAGTATCCGTTAGTTATCATTGCTTGACCTTCCCTGTAACGCTAAAACAGGATATTTGTGTATTTGAGGGTTAATTAAAAACATAGGTAAATTTCAAAAAACTGACCTAAATTTCAAAAAAACACATTTTAACACAGCATGAATTTTGAAAAAAAACCCTGCACTATATAAACTATGACTAAATGTTTTTTGATGAACCGTGATACTGCGCAAAACTGGTCGCGAACACACAACTCTAAGATACCAATCCGGCTAAATTGCGTTCGCAAAAATTACCAAATTTTTTGCTAACGAAACTCTACGAGATTTGGATTAGACGGAATTGTTCGCGAAAATTGTGAGCTAAACGATAGGACCGATTAATTTGTGGCATCCCTATTACGTTGAATTTGTTCGGGAACAAAGAGAAATATAGATAAAATGTTGATCGACATTAGATAACCGTTTTACTCTAAATTGAAAATCGTCAAAATTCTGTTCGAACACAAGGTGTAATTTTTGGTACTTGTTTCCGAATGTTAGCGAAAAACCGTCCATTTTTTCACAGTTGTTCCGTAACAAGGGTTTGCGATTCGCTATGGGCTATTACAAAATATGGTGGACGTTGGCCCCGTAATAAGTTTACTCACGCATTTATGTGTGTGGCAATATCCTATCATGTTCAAACTTGGTCATTTTGAACATTTAAGCGTAGTTACGTTTGCATCATACTTGGTGGAAAGTGAATCAGAAGCTTTATATATAAATATTTTTAAAAACTTATGTATAGTTAGAACAATAATTAAGTTGACTTAGAGCAAAAACTTCTTTTACTCAAGGGTATATAAACACATGTTGCTTATTCCGAAAAGTGCGAACTTTTTGTGACATTTTTTACGTTATTAGGTAGAATCTGATTATTAGGCAACCTATTATTGGAAAAATACTGTCGGTTTAATCTGTGCATATGCACTCACACTATTGTTCTATTCCAAAGGCAGATGTATAGTTAATATTAACTTGTATAACTCATTGCGCAAATGTAGCTGAGGTTACCTATAAGCCTATTAATGACCAATTTTTGTTCTCGGACGTTGTCATCTAATCACCCGTCAAAAGTGGCGACAGACTTGCGATGCGAGACTTTGGGGAAACTCCACTGTGCCATTCAACATTGTGAATTCATCTTGCTATCTCAGACTTTCGAATAACGCATTAACATACATTTTACATAAAAACACTGTAATAGAAAATTAAACACGGTATTATGATTTAAAATATATTTCTTTTCAGCCTAATTAACCAAACTCAATCATGAGACATGGAATTTTGGCAGAAGATGTGAATTTAGGATATATAGCAAGCATTTATCTGAATTTTTCCATGTCCTCTAAATTTGTGTCACTGGTATTTAATTTAACATAGTTCGTTTGTAGCTATTCACTAATTATCAAGTTTCGTTTCTTGTTTTCGATCACGATTCAAGTTTAACGTAACACAAAGCGTTAAACAATATGTCCCGCTTGCGCCAGGGCAGAGTGGTTAAGCGCTGGGAGGATCTTGCACTTAAGGTTTCAAACCGTAAGCTGTGCTGTCCTGTGTCACTTCGTTTGCTATATTTTATATTAGTGCTTGGTTCTAGAATAAAATCTTTACACTTTCAACCGACATCGATTTTCCACTGTTTGAACTGACATTTAAAGCCTATTTACGGCGTCGAGTTCTATCAAGTCTTGCCATATTTTGCTGCCTGTCACTTTTAATTTTTATGAATATAGGATGTGCTACTTTAAGGTCCTGTGGCACAGGTAGAAAAAACACTCATACATGATTCTATCTAACATAAACTGTCAATGTAAAATGTGCTTTCTGACAGCCATGCTTGTTGTAGTAAAAATACTTGTGATAATGTTGCAGCGCTAAAATAATCGTGGAGTATGCTATATGTGTAACCCATGTTTATTACTCGTAATTTGTACGTTAAATATTGTAAGTTTCATGTGTAATATCGACGTGACGCTGCTGCACTGTGCACTTCCAAAACGCAATGCCCATACGCCCCCGGCTATCGTAAATCGAGGGCGGACCTAACTGGGTTCATTTTTCTTTTTGGGTCAGTCCCAGGAAGCTACAGAGTTAAGCGAGCCGCAGGAGCGCTTCACATGATGTGTTTACTTGAAATGGTATTACCTTTGAGGTTTCTAGGGAGGTTTTATCCGTCACTTGCTCACAGGCTAAAGAGTCCAGATCACTATTTCCTTTACATCGTTCCACCTGGAAGTGTTACATTTCGCTGGTGCTCTCTACCTTCCTGATTGATTAATTTATATCGGTCGATTCTATTTATTTTGGCTAATACCCCCACTAGGGCCCGACAAATCCCTAGACGTTTTACGTCGGATTGCGATTATCTTTTCCTATTTCAACGTTCAGCAAAAGTTGGCAGGTGAGATTTTTATGTCGCACCAGTCGTACTTATTCGCACTCAATAAATCGGCGAGTCACGCTAAGGCTTGCAATGTTTTCCCGTCAAGCCTGAACGCGGGTCGTCGATAGGGCTGATGATTTCAAGCCCCTTTTATATACGTATCGCTATATTGGCCATCAAAACACAATATAGAATAATAACAGAATATTTTACGTACAGGATACATCAGAATGGATAACATAATGATCGGTACAACAACACAGTACCCTGTAGGTATGCTAAAAATATTAAATCAAAGAGTCGGGATAATAATGGATCGGAGTCATAGCCTTTCTCATGGAACTTTCATAGCTGTATGTATAGACTACGTCATGGTTTTACTCACTTCACACAAGCCTTTTCAACGACAGCTGTGCTTAGCTTACTCGAACGGATATGGGTACCAGAAAAAATTACTCAACGGGACGCTCAGTTATCGAGCCGCCATCCGAATAACTGCTGCTCGGTACTAGGGAATTTAGGTTAAACATTTGGTTCAGGTAAGCTAAGGCGGTAAAACAAACACTGTGGGATCTGGGCTCCCCAAATTGGGGGGGGGTGCGGGTCCCCTAGCATTTTTCGGTTCCCCCTGGTTCAAAACAGGTGCGCCCCGGTTCACGCCCCGTGGCAAATTTTTGGGCTTCCCCGGTTCACCGCCTGGGAAAATTTTTTTAGTTTCCAATACAAAAAATTCGATTAAAATTTGTACTAAAATTCCGTTCTGAAGCCAAAAATTTTGTCAAAATTTGCTTTAAAATAGCTTTTTCTCTCTATGAAACCCGTTTTGGCAAGGTTTGAGAGACGAAACCGTTTTTCTATAGGCAAAATCGGGGGACTCCTGGTTCATGCCCCCTGGCAAAATTTTCAGCGAATGGAGAGCCCAGTGGGATTACGGAGAAAAATATGGGTCCATCGATTCTGCTCATCCTACTCTACTGCCCTGCTGTGATACACGATCCAAATTGGTACAGTAATTGCAAAAACCGTTTATGACACGGTAGGTTACAACGAATCAGCAAGGGTACAATTGAAAAATTGACATTGGTAAATGATCAAGAATATACTACATAAACATTTGTTTATAATTGTGATTATAATTGTTTTACATATGTATATACTTGCTTGCTGCTGGTTTCATGGATGGTCCCATCCTTTATCCTAGCTTTGGATAGGCAGAGAATAATTTATGTATCTTTAATTATGTAATAATGTAAAATTGCGTTTCTTTTTTGTGTATAAATTCGTTAAATTCTCGAGCCAAAAGTTGTAAGTCTGGACCCAAGCTGGACCCAGGGTCAGTTTTGAAAAAACCCTAAGCCGAGGCAACGAATCACTCTGGGGATATCCCCAATTTTCACGAGCTCTGCCGGGTTAGGATGCTTAACTGATTTTTTCTTAACTATTTATACATCCGAACTCGTTTGGTCGAAGTAGAAATTATTTTATTATTGATTTAAATCGTCCATTATCGCTTCGAAGCGATGGTACAAGTGTAATACGGGGCGCCAACCTAATCTGACGAACTATTTGCCAGAGGTGTCCCAATGCGGTCACATTCAATGCTAGTTCTCTCCATCAGGTTACTCTACATAAATTGCATAGCTATAAAGTACGATTGTATGAATTTGTATCAAGTTTGGGGCATGGGGCAAGGATTAAAATTCTATTTAGCTAGTTAAAAGACAATTTGCCGCTTAACCAGAAGTGGCGATGACTTGCGAGCGATCGACACTGACCTAAAAATACTTAAACTTTCGTTCTTTCACACTCAGAAACGGCTCTTGAAAAGAACTCCACTTGCTATAAAATTTGTCCAGCGCTTTCGATAGTTCCTACCTATTAAAGCGGATTCGTAAACGTCGAATCTAACGGCCCTTATAACCGTAACGGATTTTTCTACTAAATTTGACATAGTTTACGCTCCTAAATAACTCGGTTTCTCGTTCTTGACCGAGATTCCTAGCCCAATCTATCACAATGGTGGGGCAGACCTAAAATTTTTCGTTTCTAATTAATTTGACAGTCTTTCTATGTGAAATTTTGCCTAAAGACTGGACTCGCTTATAAACTCGATTTATTAGGGCTGGGTCAACGGTCCTTTCCAAAATGGATTCGTCGGGCCGGGACCTGATATCGCCTCTCGCGATATCGCTAAAATTTATACACAAAACGAATCCCCTGGAATCAAATTTACCAACTTTGGCAAATTTGTTAATTTCATCGCAGCGGCAGCATATCGGAGTTTCGAGACTCCGCTAGCTTTCGTGCTGCGTTGATGAAAGCTCTATGTACACAGAGGAAAAAGAGAGACTCGGAAATACGACAAAATATATAGTAAAGCTAAAGCGAAACTTTGCACAGCTCAGGTTTAAATTTATATTATACTTTTTGAACGGGTCACGGCTTTGACGGTTTCAACAGTGCAAATAGAAGACCTAAGTGACCTATATTGGCAAAACAAAAACCATCAAAATTCCTGGAAGGAATTTTGATTTATGAACGCTTAAAGTCTTAAATGGGAAAACTCGTTTTGGGTCACCAGGCAAACGAACCCTGTCGGGTTCATACGATATTAAGGCCTCATTCGAAAGATCAAATCCCACTCTATAAGGACATCATGTATAATGTTCTAATCGCGAGTGACACGTTTTTTTATACCTTAACTCAAAGACCAACAGAGGTTCACAATGAATTCGACTAGTTCAACGGCTAACCACGGCATGGATCTGCGGGACAAGCTATAATAGCTCAGGCTTTCATGTAAAAGAAAGTACGGACATAATATCTAAATGTTAAATATTAGAAGTTATCGACTTATCCTTCCGTAGCCCCGTAACACCTCTATCCACTCACCAAAATTCGTTATAATTATTTGAGAGATTACATAGCTATACCTTGACAAAGTTTGAACAAAATTTTGGAAATTTTCCCATTTGCTAAAGTCCCCCATGCCCCATAGGGACCCGACCAAAACTATTTATATACCCATAAATAAAGCTTCCTAGGACACTTCCTTGATCCTTGATATCAAAATAATTCAAATCGGCTCAAGGATTGCTGAGTTATGAGCAAAAATGCTCCAAAAATGGCCCATTTTAGCCATGTACCCCTGGGTACC
Source organism: Trileptium ribeirensis (assembly GCA_030248225.1). Classification (NCBI taxonomy): domain Eukaryota; kingdom Metazoa; phylum Nematoda; class Enoplea; order Enoplida; family Thoracostomopsidae; genus Trileptium; species Trileptium ribeirensis. The sequence goes on from JASANE010008762.1 coordinate 31,127, forward strand.
CCCTTTGACCTCCTGTGGTACCCCCTGACCCAGGTGGGTGAGTCGAATCGGAATAAAACCTCCAAAAGTCACATCTAGAGTATTGTAGCTTTCATATGAGCCCGCACACGTCCATATCGGTTTACGTTGAGATAAAGAAGTCCTGTTTTACGAGGAAAAAATAAACGGACGCCCATCTTTTTCACCATAGTGCGGTCTAGTGAGAATTCTTCGATTCCGAAGCTAGCGCTTCTCCTTCGCCCGAATTCAACTAGTTTATAATTTGAAATTTCAAGTTTTCAAATCAATGTCATATAACTTTATGTTTGCTTTATCTATATTTACTTAAGCAGTATTCATCTGGACCATTTTGATATAAAACATCAGCTTGAGGTCAAACATTATATAAATTTTATAGTTTATTTTATATTGGCGATTAAATCCAAGCTTAGTCTTGTTTGCTTAAGAAACGGTTGTACTCGGGTTGCCTTAACAACTTTAATACAAATTTAAAGTTTAAGTTATAACTTTAATATCAAAGTGGTGAAGCTTGATAAGGTCAAGCTTATTTGCTTACGAACAGTGTTGGCTTAAACCAATTGCGGCGTGTACGAGGAAGTACACCTACCATCTGTGGATACAAAGCTGAATTTAATATAACTTTGATATTAGCTTAATTGTTTGCTTAATGAAACTACACATTTGATATTAGAAGTGTATATTTATTTTATAAAAACCTACATGCGTACGTATATCATTACATATTTGGGATCAGCGTCCTTAGAAACAACACGATGTTATGTAAACAAGTGTGGGGCAAGTGATGTAAAAAGGGGTCCAATTATCGCAATTTATTCCAGAGTGCCAAACGAGCTTCGGACCCGGACTCGGCTGCTCCGTTCGAGTATTTTGATATCTAACATGTCAATTTTCAAACAAAGAGGAAACCGGGCTCTCGGTTGAGCCCATCGTAATTGTCAATAAGTAATTAAAGAGTTTATCAGGTTTCCACGGGTTCGGATTGCTTTTTTGTGGGGTGAAGGGCATACTTTGTGTTGGATTTAGTGAGGGGAATCTAATGATGGGTTACACGCCTATCGGGACAATTCCCTTAATTTTCATGGGTTTACTGTACCCAAGGTGGGAATCGCGGGCCCTTTCCGATCTCAAACGAAAACTTCGGAACCTATACATCTAAAGATACCGTTTACATAATCGTAGGTCTGGTAATTGTTAAAGTAGCTAATTAAATGTACTGACAATTTATACTCAATTTTCAGAGGTATATGTATAATTATTCCCTAATAGGTCTGTGGATCCTGCTTGCATCTCCACCGCACCGGTTTCATTGTAAAGAACGAAAAATTCTGTATCGAAATTGTTCAGTACTCTATCGTCGATTTCTTGACGGTTCTGGAGTTACGGTCCGGAGTTGTAAAGACCCTCAACTTGGAGTATTCGGAATTGAAATTTTAAATTATATACATTTTATTCGCTAACTAAGCCAGTGAGAATGAACACTGGTAGTTGATAACATTTTAGTCTTTACAATTTACTAGTGTATTTCTTAATTTTCAACACTGGTAAATTTGATATTCTCTAATTTGACTTATACTTTGCTGGAATTTTTCTCATTAGCTATTCGGTATAGGGCGAACAGCCATACCTTTTGTGGTCCTTACTTGTGAGTACGGTCGTGACAGGTCTTCTTCACGGCGAATATTCTAACCAAGTTGGGCAAAATTTTGCTTAGTCCTCTCACACGGGGTTAGACCATTTTTTCTATATGTTGGGTAAAATCGGGGAGTCGTACCATTCTATTTTTTCGCGGGTCGGGAATGGCAGAATTTTACCAAACTCGATCTATCGTACCTATTAAAATATACATATACTATTACAAAATCGACAATTCCAATCCAAAAATCGACCAAATATGTACGATTGCGCATGAATATATATATCGAAAATCCAAACCAATTACAAATCACACCAACTATTATCAAAAAGGGAATGTGAATAATAGCAAAGTTACAATGAAACGGCATACAATTATGTGCCTTTATAGCTATGACCAAGAACAAGGGCACAACAAAGTAATGTTATCATGGCAAAACAATTCTATATATGTATATATAGTGACAATGGTATAAATCAAGTGCAAACGATCAAAACAACCATAACATCGATTCAACGAACGAATCCTGGTGCGGGTACAAATCGAATGCCATGGTTATAAGAACGCGATCCTGGTAATAATCATAAACGAACAATGATATAAACCAAGTATACTAACGGTATATAAATCAAGAACATTAACGGGTGCCTTTATGCAAAAACACATGGTATGATACGATGAACAACAATAACAATAATACGGTAATCATCCGATAGTGATATAAGAATAATACCCATACTTTTTAATCATAGAAACATCGGTGGTGCAGACCGAAGTGCTTGAAAATACATACGTATATAGCGAGAGTGTCGGACATAGTGTTTTCTGGTTTGCGACACGAATAATGCCTATAAGTGAGACGACAACAAGGTCTCGTGCGATCATTTCCTTCATACGGAAAGGATGACAAACGGCTTAGGTTTACGCGAGAAGGACTGTTAATCACAAATCTATTCTTGGCATTTACTGGTGCGGGGAAATGGCTTCAAGTCTATGCAGAGCCTCTGTCGTTAGGAAACCAAGCCCAAGAGCCATTTGCAACCAAAGTTCATTTGCTGGTTTACGCTGAAATATCGGTTAAGTCTGTAATGACTATTATGCTAGAACTTACTAAGCATTGTATTTAAACCAGAAATATGGGTTTAAGCTACAACGGACACACCTATCATTTAGGCATTGTTTTAACGTAGGCGAATCAATATTTTTGTCCTACAGCCGCAGAAATATCGTTTTTTGTGCTTTAGGTGGAATGCAACTTTCGTTGACTATTCTGCACATTTGTTACCCGATGATGGCGACTACAATTTACTGCATTATTCAACCACTTCTGATGGTCGTTTGATTACCGTTGATCCTGAGTCCGGAAAGTTGCTATGGGAGCGTAATATTGGCTCTCCAATAGTTGGCATGTATCTTCTCGAATATGACGGCTTGCATCGTTTACGCCACCGTGTTCTTGGCAAAGAAACGCTTGATGATGCCCTTAGCGCGTTTTCAAATAACGATACATTGTTTGTTATAACAAGGGATTCTCAGTTGTTGTAAGTGTCCAGTTACGGGCAGAAATAAAACCAAATTTTTGGCGAGCAGTTCACTAAAAATTCACAGCTGTACAATCGAAATTCCGGCCCGGTTCGAGAAAAATTTTCTTTATTTGCTGACCGTAACTCTAGCACTCAAAACTATTTGATTCAGCATTGTCGCATTTTTTGTTCTATATTTTTCTAAATATTAGGCAAATATTGTTATGGTCGTCGACTATTTAGAAGATCACCAAACATTGCGTGGCCTCCACTGAGACCAAATTTTTGCCCGTCATGATACTCGCTGATAGTTAAAGTGTATATTATAATAAATTATAGCAATAATAAATCTCAGATAGCGAGTTTGGTACTAGTAAACATTATGGGCAATATTTAATTAGCTATATATAACACCATCTTAACCAGTTCAGCCAGAGTTATAATTTGGTGAAGTCCATTTTTGTTGTAGCAGCTGCTCAAAGTACAAACTGGAAAATCAGAATATTAGCTTGCAGTAGGTGACCATTGGCCTCATAGGGTATCGTAAACGCGTCGGTTTTATTCTTTCAAATGTACAATAATAATTGTTATGTCACCACTCGGGGATGCTGCTGGAGGTTCCAAAAGATTGCTTTGCCTCCGAAAAGGGTCACATCTTATCATTTTTGTCAGGTTAGTTTTTCCTGAAGCTACATTAAGCCCATAGGTTATCGAATTTGCTAAATATGCTAAAAGCAAAGTATTTGAATTGTACACCGAGCTCTATGAATTCCAACGTTAACGTGGGCCAATAAAATTCTAAGGTTGCTCTAAAATTTTCACTGGTAAATTTAGAAAAAATTCTGTTTTTGGTAACTTGGAGGATAATATGAAGGGTTCTGTGGTTAAAAATGTACTGTGGACAGACTGCCATATTGTTCTTAATGTATTGCCTGTGTATTTTTCGATGACTGATGGGAACTGAGGAAGCTCAATTTGTGACCTGCCAATAGCTAAACGTGTTTATTTTTATTATTGAAATGTTTTGGACGAATATAATTGTAGAAGTGTCAATCTTTTCAAGTGTAATGTTAGACTAGGCTCCCTCTGTTTGCATTCGTTGATGCAAGTAAGTGCTGTTGCAGATCATGACTTCTTCAAGGACCTTACATTAGTTTTCAGTGCCCTATTGCAAAATTTTGGGTCTGGCCAAAAAATTCGGTTTTTGTAAAATGTTGCTCCAGTGGTAGGAACTTGCTTAGATTATGTAATTTTTAAATAAGAAGTGATTTTAATTTGATTGAGTTACATCTTATCGGTGTTTATGAAAAAAATGATTATCGTTTTGCTTTGGAAATATTGAATTTCGACATTTTCCATTATAGTCTAGTAGCTTCCTTCTATTTCATGCCCTCTGGCAAAACCTGGTTTTTCCTGTTTCCAAACCAAGGACTTCGTGGTTCATCTCCACAGTAAACTTTTCTGGAAATGGAGAGCTTGAAAATATCGTTACTACGGTAGCTTATTTGAGATATTACTTTGTTGTTTATTTCTGTTTCATACATTTATGTTTTTCATTGCGAGGCAGCTTTAAGAAGGCTTAGAATCAATATAATGATTTTCCCGTGTTTTGTGGCGTCCTTTAAGAGACAGTTATCTCTGCTAAATTGGATGAAGTGTTAAATTAAAACGTATATTTCGGGTTAAAATATGGGCATAATGTTTTTAAGTCTTTGATATTATTATCAACAACTTTTTATTTTAGTCCCGCCCTGTTTGTTGGAGAATACAAACATGGACTGTACGCATTACCATCTCTCGTTGATGAGTCTACCGTCACTATAGTGGTATGGAAATGTTCGTTGATATAGAATATTAATTTAGGTCAACAATATTTTCAGTAGATAACAGTAACGAATTTATGCCAAGACCGAACAAGATTCGGAATACACCGTTGATAGAGCAAAATTTTTGTATGTTAATTCCGTTGCTTCAAAAATAACAAAGTGGGTTATATATTTAGGCAGTTTGTTATAAGCTTGTAATTGAGTGATTTTATAATATTATATTTTGACCATTTTATAATTTTGGATTGGTCCTTGACTAATGTTACTTGGTTTTACCGAATTCGCGGTTTCGACCTCGGGAAAGGGAGGAGTTCCAAGTCTGGGGCGCAAGCAAAAATTTTAGTCCATTAAAAGTAGAGCTATAGATTTTGCACAAGAATTTTGAAATAAAATTCTAAGCAGTCGCTGAGCAGTTCATTTTGATACCGACATTAATTTTCATAAATATCGAATTTCTGTTGTCAGTATATATATAATGCATCTGTCATTGTCTAAAGAATATCTGGCTCGGAACTTTTGGAGTCGTGATGGGAGGGGCCGGAGGTCGCCGATATTGTGTCACAGTTGGTCAAATAGATACGTCCTCCTATTACGGAAGCCCATGATGCCAGCCCGAAATTCAGGTGGATTGTGATCCGAAATTGTGATTATTGGAAACAAATTTTGCATAAAAGACGACTGTTAATAATTATTGTAGGCTTTTGAAAATACATTTGACCTGTACTTGTTGCAGAATTATTAATTCTACGTAAAATTACACAACGTAACTAACGCTTGCTATTATACCTCGTTAGCTTCACCCGCAAGGCTTGCTTTTTTGCGTCATAAAATGATCGAAAAATGCGTGACTTGGATGTATTATTATAGACGCTGTTACCTCGGATACCTCGGATTGTGTAAAGGCAAAATAGGATTAGTTGTGTAATTTTTAGACCACTATCTATTGTGTATTTCTTTACTGATATCATTTGGCATGTTTTCATTTTTGGCATTTCTTTGACCATTAACTTTGAGTGCACATTTTGAGTTACAGTATAATATATGTATGTTATAGTTACATGTATATAGTTACAGTATATAATATATGTAATAATATAATATACAGCATATTATGTTTGATATTATTTTGCATCAAAAATGTGGTCTCACGTTATAGTCTATATCATTAACAGTTTTGAAAGCGAAAGATCTTGTGGTAAAAGATTACATTATTGAAATGAAGCGATCTGAGTTTTTTCTGAGGGCGCTAGCTGCAAAATCTTGAAAATTTCATTTTTCGTATATTTCTGTCACGTATAACTCATCTTCGGGTCGATGGGCTTCAACGATTTTTTTATTAGATAGCAAAAGTGATGAAGATGCGCTCTTTGGTAGCTCTGACCCAATCTTCTGGTTCAAAATTGGAAAAGCAGATTTTTAAGGGTTCTGTGAAAAGTTTGGCCATATTTAAACGAGTTTTCGCACCCATATCTGGCAACACAGGTTTTGTATCAAACCGAGACCGCTTTACCAGGTAGTAACCGGAATTCCGGTTCCGGCGAAAATCGTGTTCCGGCAAAGGGCAAAAACCATACCGGAACGGGAATTCCGGTTAAAAAATTATGTTTGAAATTTTCCACATTTTTGTTTCATCTGTGGTCCAAACATATGTAATATATATAAACAATGATCAAGTTCCATTACAACCAAGCAAAAGAAAAGATTAACTCAGCAATATGTCGTGTGAAACGTAAGTAGGGTAAATAATTTCTGTAATCATTTTTCATCTTAACCTGCACGAGTTTGTTAACAAAAACGAAGGCAAGTCGATGCTTATAGCAGCTATTTTATACATTCAAACTGTGAGGTATGTTCGAATTAAACCGTCCAACTCGGTAACAGAATATGGATTACGTAGAAGTACTAAGCGTATTCTTGGCTAACATAAATTCAATCACGTACCAGCCAGTGCGCTTGCAAACTTGGTAAATCAGTCTAAATTGAAGTAAACTAACGTTATCTGTAACGCAGCTGGAAAGTGATTTCTTGGCAATGAACTGTATTTCTTGAAACTGTGCGAGCAGCCTCACAGTTTGTCGCATTTATTGCATTCTGATTAGAAAGTTATCATCATTATCATCTTACTGACGGGTACTGTTTGCGCAACGCTAGCCTAAACAATGTCTCTGACCACTAATAAGGAAAAAATTACCTTCTATTATTTTTGTCATAGAACCATATAAACCAATAATTTTAAGTTTCCCACAGAACAACATGTAACAAACGTATGTGTAGTAAAGGGAGGGGCCGCTTAAAAACAAAGAGACAGTGTTTATTTCTACGCTCCATGCGCTGTTCTGGACAGCACATTTAATTTGACGCAGTGTACGCAAGGGTGTATAGTGGAAGGTGTTTTTGCTTTCGGTGTCCGGAAACCGACATATTGAGTAATAAATAAACATTATTAACTTCCTCATTTTATTTAAAGTTTCAGAAAGGCAATAATGCCATCGCAATACTAGTTAAGTATAATGTAAAAGTTTTTTCAAAACTATATTTTCATTATATCAAGTTTAACTCATTTCCACTATATTTTTCATTTGTTTTTT